>NDGN011322585.1:0-11072 GCA_002564285.1 Tympanoctomys barrerae
ATTTTTGGTTTGAAGTTGAGACTGTCTGAGAACAGGATTGCTACCCCTGCTTTTTCTGAGGTGCTGCAGTGTATAGTAGTGTTTTCCATCCCTTGACTTTCAGCCTATGAATTTCGTTATTAGTTAAGTGTCTTTCTTATATATAGGATATTGTTGGATTTTCTTTCCTAATCCACTTTTCCAGTCTATTCCTTTTATTTGGTGAATTGAGTTCATTTACATTGCTGGTTATAATTGAGATGTATTCACTTATGATCCACATGTTATTTATCTGCTATTGTTTACTCCTTTTATTCTCCGTTGTTTATCGTATTTAGTGGGTTCTTTCTGTTCTTGTTCATGGAGTTCTGATCATTTTGGTCCCTCTTCAGAACATCTTTTACTAGTCTGTGTAGGGTTGGCTTTGTCATCATGAAATTCTTTAGTTGTTCTTTGTCTTGAAAGTATTTCATTTCTCCATCAAACTTGAAAGAGAGTTTTTCAGTGTACCGTAGTCTGGGCTAGAATTTGTTTTTATAGAGGACTTGAAGTACTCTGTTCCATGCTCTTATTGACTTCATGGTTTGTAAAGAGATGTCTGCCATTATTCTGATGGGTTTTTCTTTAAATGTGATCTGTCTCTTTTCTCTAGTGGCTTTCAGTATATTTTTCTTGTTCTAGATTTCTGAGATCTTGAATACTATATGTGACAGTGTTTTTTTTTTAATTGAGCTGAAGTTATTTGGAGCTCTGTATGCTTTTGTTAACTGTCGGATATTTTCCTCACATTTGCAAAGTTTTCTTCTATTGCTTCTGTCCATATTCTTTTTATACAATTTGTACTGATTCCTTCTTTCTCATTGATGCCTATTAGTTTCAGGTTATTCATCTTTGCATCATCTTGCATGTGATGAATTAGTTATTCTAGCATCCTAAGTGTTTTTAAGAGATTTTTTTCTTACCTTTACACTATCTGCAACAGTATCTTCAAGTTCTGAAACTCTGTCTTCACTTTCATTCAAATGGTTATTACAAACTTGTGGTTGAGATTTTAAGTTCCTCTATATCTCTTTGGCTCTGCTGCATGCAATCTATTTCTTTCCTGTATTGCTCATTCAAGGAATCTGTCGTTTTTGTAATCTCCTCTATTTTTTATCAGTGTCTTCCTGGGAGGAAGTTATTAATTCTTTTGCTACAGAGATTATTCCTGATCTGATTTCCTCTATATGTTTCTGCGTTTGATTTTTAACTTCAGACGCTGTTAATTCAGTTTTCTTTTTTTTATTTCAGAGTTTATTTCTGATCTGAGTTGTTCTATACCTTTCTGTAGTTATTTCTTTATTTCAGACATTATTGATTCAGAATTTTCACCTGTGTGAGTCCCAATTTCTTCTGTGCTAGTGTCCTCTGCTCTTGTTCTGGATGGGCTCAGGGCCTGAGATTACATTTTGCTCCTTCTCTTGGTCATTTTGTATAGTACTGTCCTGTAACCTTTGGTCTAGGGCTTTGGTGCAGTCATAACCTTAGCCCCTAGTGAAATCTGGGTGCATATTTACTAAGTTTGAGTTCATCCAATGGTGCCTGCCTTGGGCCTGGATGCTGTGTTCAGCTCCTTCCTGCTGCAGCCCTTAGAAGACCTGTTGTGCCCTCTGGTAAGATGCTCTGCTCATGGATTTGTTGGGTAGTTCTGGCCTGTCATCTCTGTAGGGTCTTCAGCTGCAGACTTACACCCCAGGCCTGCATGCTAGGCCTGGGCTGGGTCTGGAGAGGTCTAGGGGGTACGAGGGAGCAAGGGTGATCTCCCACACACTTGCCGGGCTTGCACTTGCGCTGGGTCTGGAGGAGTCCCCAGTAAGTGTGTTGTTGTTGTTGTCTTTTTTCTTTAAAAGAAAATTAAAATTAAGAAAAACATTATAATGATACAAAATTTCAAGACAAGATGATAGGAAATCAATCATGATTGTTATATTGCACACTCTTATCTTCAAAGTAGTTGTTTTGTTTTTGAGAGGTTTTAAATCAAATGTAACATTGGTTTTGGATGGCTATGGACTGACCCAGCTCTTTCACTTGCAAAGAAAGGGCTATGCCACTAACTTATACTCCTAACCCTTCTTTAATCACTTGGCCTTTTGGCTAAGACCAAGTGTAGTATCTGTTCTTCTTTAAATTTTAAAATGTCTAAAAGTAATTTTGTGAGCAATGGAAGGTGTCCAATTTGTTTTGGATTTTCCCATATAGATTATTTGTACTCGGTAATTCATCATGTCAATTCCATCCTCACATCCATTCACACATACACATACACACACAAACACACACAAGCGTGCACACTTTCTGGCTAGCAATGTTCGCTTCTCTTTTTCTCAATTCCCTATTGACTTAATTACTATAGCATAGTTGGGTCTGACATCTGCTAGATTAAATTTGAACTTCTTTTTGTAAAGAAGCACTTTTATTTTTACTTATAAATTTAGAATATATCTAAATAAATTTAGAATGGATTCATTGTGCTTCATAAAATCTCCTGCTGGGATTTCAATTGAATGGCAATTAAGTTTTAGTTCAGTTTTGGAATAATTGATTCATTTCATTGTTGAGATTTCCTACCAAGAGCATAACATTTATCTCCATTTATTTATGACTTCCTTAATGTTTTTAAAGAAGTTTTATTTTGTCCATTAACGAAATAAGCATTTATGTTCTACATATTCTTAAGCATTTTATGATTTCTTTATTCCACATATTCTTTTTCATTAAATGAAATATTTGACTCATATTTACAATACAGAGACATACAATAGACAGATATTTTTCTATATTCAGAATTTTAACGCTAATTTTAATCACTAAATTATGTGGTGTCTTCATACAGGAAATTATTATCCTAAGCTAAGCAGTTTTCATTTCTTTTCTATTCATTCTGCCTTATTTCTTCTGTTTTCCTTTGAAGTCTTTAATGATTTATTTACTTATTTATTTATCTATTTGATCTTTTTGAAACAGGATCTCACTATGTAGTCCAGGCTGGCCTTGAGCTCACTTTGTAGCCTAGACTGGTTTTGAACTCACAGGGATCTGCCCTCTGCCTTAGCCTCCTGAATTCTGAGATTACAAGCATGTGCCACCACACCTCGATTTAATTCTATTTAGAGCATTTATCTCCAATGATTTGTTATTTAATTATTATTTATCTAGGAACATAGTCACTATTTGCTTTTCATGGACTTTACTTCTAAGATCTGACAAATAATTTGAACTCTAGACAATTTTAAATTATAATTAATTCAAACATTACCTTTTCATTACTTTTTTGAAAGTCCAACAAGATACAGATTAGATTTTCACTAATCTCTATAATTTTCTTTGCATATATTCTATTTATTTGAATTTCCAGATTATTCTTCTGAATATAAATTTTAAAAAATAATTTTTAGTTTTCTGAAACTGTAATTGGACTATATTTCAAATGACCTGGCTTTTTTCTTATTACTAAGTTATGAGAAACACAGAGGTCAACAGTTTGCTATTTCCAAGCACCAGCAGTGGATGTTAGGCTGCCCCTCTTACTCTCTCCTCAATGTTACGGGGCAGCGGCCAACAGCCTACCTAGCGTGGTCTCTCTTCTCTGCTGATTGAGAAAGAACACAGACTGTAACTGATTGAGTGGAGAAAAAGAAAAAGAAACCCTCACCTTTTGCATGAAAGAAAAGTAAGGAACTGTACACTACAGTTTATGCTCCCGAAAACTTCTTTATTCAATCGATTAAAACAAGTCTTATTGTACTGAGACGGTACCTTACTCAGCTCTTTCCCCTTTCATAGGGTGCTTCACTCTCTCATTTCTCCGTTTTCCATGCTTATAAAAATCCCTCGCACAAGCTTTGTGTCTAGGAGATCCTGTTAGGTACAAAACCACACAATCGACCAGACCAGGCGTTCTGATGTGAATTGAAGATTTATTGGAGGTATCAAGCAAGCTGGCTGTCTAGAGGACCAAGACAGCAGTGGGAGAGACAGGAGGCTTTATAGGATTTTTTAAGGGGAGTGATCTCTGGCTGGGACAGCTGAGGGAGAGCTAATCTTGGCAGGGCCACCTGGTCTGTGGGGGACCTTTAATGTTAAGGAAGGAGAGTTTCATGGTTGCTTGCAAAGGTCAAGGTCAGGTGGACGTGTTTTATGGTTTAGGGTTTGACTCTGCATGGGGCCAATGGGGACAGAGTTTGGGGGCAGGGTGCCTGGGGAACCAGGAGGGATAGTGTTTGGGGCAAGGTGCCTGGGAAACTTTGAATCCTGAACCATCAGATCAATATAAGGGGGAACTTCTTTCAAAGATTCTAAATAATGATAAATATTTTACATTTTGTAGTCTTTAAATTTGTTGTGACTTGACCTCCATCTCTTAATCATAGTTATCCTTTGCCACAAGTTAATTATCCATATATCTCAGACAAAGATGTGAACATCTTGATGTTCATTAATCTTATGGAACAAGTAGTAACAGAAGAAAGAGAAGAAGGAAGAAACAAAGGAAGGAAAAAAAAAACAAAGGAAATGAAATGAGAAAATTTTGATAAGTTTTAAAACTAGGTGATATATTTGAGATTCTATTTTCCTTAATTTTTGGAAATTAGGGGAAAATCAATAGACAGTGATGTTTGAAACAAAAATGCATAACAACTGGCACAGAATTCATGACTTCAATAAAATCATACACAGATATAAGCTTTGTACCATATATTCTTTTTTTGTACCATATATTCTTATACTGGAAACAATTGTTTCTGCCTTCTTAGGTAAGAAAAAATATACAATTTTTTTAAGATATAATTTTGTACTACTTTAAGGTATTTAATTTAGGAATCACTCTATAGTAGTTAAGAGTTTTATCATGTATGTCTAGATGTCCCCCCAAAAAACTCACAGGCTCATAAATTGGGCTTTGGACAAGGGAGTCGATTACGGGCCTGTGATATCCATCAGTGGTTGAATGTGTTGTTAGGAGGGAAGCTAGTTTAGAGGAGCTGCATCAACATGGGTGTGGCCTGGAGGCATGTATCTCCCGCCCTTCTCCCTTGAGCACTCCCTGCTTCCTGCTGCAATGTCATGAGCTCTTTCTCCTGTGCTATACTCCTCTGCCACACCACCTTGTCTCAGATCCAGCTGACCATGAGTGACACTTCTTCAAACTGTGATCCTAAGTAAACCTTTCCTTCTATAGATTTGCAGTTCTTATCTTAGCCACAAGAAAAGAAAGTAAGGCAGATACATAAGATAGAAATATGAAACTTATTTTTACTTATAAATACTTTGGAGAGGGCCACAGCAATAGCCCAGAGTGCCTGCCTAGACAAGCACAAGGAGCAGGGTCTCATACCTGGTACCACAGGCAGTGATGGCTTTGCTCCTAGAGCCAAGCCTGCCACCAAGACCGTGAATGGTGACTCATGTCTGTGATCCCAGTGCTGGGGAAGCTGAAACAGGAGGATCATGAGTCTGAGCTATACAGTGAGCCCATGTACCAAATATATAAAATTTTGTTTATTTTTTGTTTTATTTGTTTGTTTCAAATATATAAAATTTTAAAAAGTACTTTGGAGATAAATAACAAACATGGATTTCACACACACAAAAGCCACATGTACAGAAACACAGACACACATACACACTCGAAGACATATACACATACTCTAAGGTCAGTGAACAAGTGAAAAGAGGATGATATTCATAGACCATTATCTTTATTGGGTCAAGTATCTTACTCAAACATGTTAGCTACAATAAAATTTAATTGGTTATTTTAAAGCAAATATGCACATTCTAAAAGGTTCACACAATGACTGAGTGGTCAAAATGGCGTATTGCCACAACCTCTGCAAGGTATAAATAAGAGTGATGAGTCACATAAGTATATCTTGCTGTCTGTTGGGGAGGCATTCTCTGTGTCTGGGATATGCGTATTGCATCCTAACAAAGGAATGATACTTTGCCCCTGTCTTTAATGTATTGAACTAATTAATTTTGATGGGGATATTTCAAGGCAACCCAGTGTTTAGACTGTGGCATGGATACTGCTGCATGTATTTAGTTGTATCTATAATGAGAAATAAGAACCAAAATTCAGGGGCCGGGGAGATGGCTCAGTGGAATAAGCACTTCCCTGGCAAACGCAAGGGCCTGAGTTCAATCCCCAGTTCCNNCAAAAAAAAAAAAATTTCAATGGAAAATGGTTGAAGTTTTTCCAGAAAAGAGGAGCCTCAAAAGTTGCATAAAAGGGAGCATTGTTGCCAAAAACAAGAGTATTAGAAAAAAAGGTATTTTACATCAGAACAATAGCAAAATTGGGTTGAAGCTATCTCATCAATTACAGAGGCCCCACCTACTTTTGCAAGTTCAGAATTGTAAAACAAACAAATTTATGTTTAAAAGTTTGCTTATAGAAGAAAGCACTATCTATTCTTTCAGGGCTGCCTAGGCAATTTATCCGAGTTCAGGCATCTGGACACTCAGAGTCAAGATATTTTTTGAACTGGCAGCAAGCCTTGGCATCATGTGTGTGATAACTGCTTTTCTGGATATCCACAACACAAGAGTTGTTATGTGGGGCCACAAGAGATGGAAAGTGCCCCACAGGACCAGTGCGTTTTGTAGCTTCAGGAACTCTGAAGTTGAACATGCAGCAGAGAACCCAGGAAGTTGGAAAGGCCAGAAAGCTGGAAAATGCCCAGAGAAAAACCACAGGTAGCACAAGAGAGAGGCCACCTGGAGCGTAACTGGAGTGCCACAGGGACAGGGCTTCCCTGGAATTCACATTTCAACAATTGGTTCCAGGTGCTGGACATGAAGGTGTATGGTTTAGTGTTGGCCCTGCTTGGCTTTGGTTTTATTTTGGTGCTCCCATTCCTTTCTATGCTTTCTGTCCCATTATTCTCACCCCCCACCTTTTTATTATTTTATTTTATTTTATTTTAGACTTATTGAGACAGGGTCTCGTTGTGCAGGTCCTGGTCAGGCTGGCCTTAAGCTCACTTTATATCCCCGGCTGATTTTAATATCACAACAATCTTCCTGCCTCAGCCTGCTGAGTGCAGAGATGATAGGCATACACCACGCCTAGGAAATGCTTCCCTTTCAAAATTGAAGTGTTATGCTGTGCCTTTATATGTTGAAAATATTCCACTTTGTTTTCATAGGGCCTCCTGTAAAGAGAGCTCTTTGCCTTGAGTCTCAGGGGAAACAACGGACTTAGAGTTTTCTGCAATGCCAGAACTGTTAAAATTGTGGGGACTGATAGAGATGAAATAAATGAGTCTTTCATAATAAGACAAACATGAGTCTCCTAGGCCAAGAGGCTGGATAATAATGATTAAAATGTAAAGCAACCCCCTGAATTCTAATGCTTGGAGCCAGGTCCATCGCTGAGGGCAGGCTCACTGCAAGCTTCACCCCCAAGTGTATATTCTTGTTCCCAGCTCTGGCTCCTCTCTTTTCAGTCTCTGCTCTTTGGCTTTCATGGGCTGAACAGCTTTTCTTCACCTCATTTGCTGTGGCCTTCAGCCATACCAATTCTGCCTTGGAATCAATAAACCATGGACTCAATCCTACAAAAACATGAGCAAAAATAGACCTGTGGTTTTCTAAGTGGTGGGGGTCATATGTTTTGTTCTGGTAAAAGAGAAGTAACTAACACAAACAAATAAGGAACTAAAATGAGATATACAGCATGACAGAGCCCTGATTCTGGCCTAAGAATGTTTACCTTATATTTTAAATTAATAACTATGCAACATACAATTTTTAAAAATTCACTTGAACATGAAAAGTGGTATTATATTCTCTATTGTATTTTCTTATGTGTGTTTCTTCCTCCCTCTGTTTACTGAGTGATGCAGTTAATATTGTAGTCTTCTTAATGTGCCCTTCAGTACTTGCCACTGTGCTAAAAATATGGATTCCCTCTCACGAAGAGAAAATTAATGAGAAACACGCAGTCCTGCAGGTCACATCTGCCACTCACATTTACTTTCAGGCAATCAGTGAAGTGTTTCCCTCAAAAGAGCAGCTTATATAATATTCTGCATTACTGAATATGCTTCTGACCTGAATCCACTAGAACATGTGCAAAACAAGTGTTATCTAGAGTATGTATATTGCACAACTATCAGTTTTCTACTTGTAAACATTCAAATTAATTCTGATATTTTGGATATAATTTTAAAATGTTAAGACTCAGGATTTCTAAATGCCCTGGCTTTGTCCAATTTACTTTGCAGCTCCCTTAGGAAGACCTCAAAGGTCTCTGAAAGTCTCTCATTCAAGATCAAAGATGAAATGACTTAATTGTCCTATATGAAATGGGAAGTTTTAATGCACTATTTCTCAGAAAAGGCAAACAATCTAATACTGGTTTCCATGGCCTCAGTTGAAATTTTAGTCTCACATGTTCCCAATATTATTTTAGGTGAAAGGCTCCGCACTTCTGTGCCAATATTTGCTAAACAGAGGTCTTAATTTTCTCTTCCCCAGTATGTGGGAGCTTCGCTTCCTGCAGTTCTCTTTGCATTATACTCTGTTAAAACAGCAAGCTTGTCAAGAACGGAGGCACTGCCACGATATGCACAGTGTCTGGGAGACATTTTCTTCGGGTTAAAGTAAGTAGTTGGATCAAAGTCAGGACATAGATGCTACAGCTGGTCTGGGAAAAAATGGCAATTAAAGGAGAAAAAAAGAACAGAAAGAGAGAATTACAGACAGTCTTTTTTTAGGTGGCAACAACAGAACCAGACTGCTTGAAATTGGTAGCTGACTCCAAATGTCACATTTTTCACTGACTGTTAAATAATATTGCTATTTTGTAGCTCTGACTTGGTTATATTGGTAACCATATTAACTTCTTTCATAACAAGCTTGTTACTTGTATTATGTTTGTATTATTATAAATCATATTAATTATCTTCTCTTATGTTTCTTTGTCTCAGCAACAGTTAGGAGGATTAAAGGAAAGCAGTGTAGGGGGAAATTTCTTCTGAATGGCTTTTAGTCCAGCCAAACGGTATCTGTTCGCTGTGATTTGTTCAGACACTTCTGTGTGAGTCAGCCTGAGATACCTGTATGGCTGCCTGAACATTCCAAAGCTCTCTTTTGTCAATCTTAATGTGCACTCTAAGTGTGCCAGAGAAAATAAAATTGAAATAAAATGACAAAAAATAAACGTTTCAAGTTACTTTCCCTGCGAAAATTGGGAAATTCATAATTGTCTCACAGAATCATGGTTAATATAATAATCTGTATTTCCAGATAATTCTAATTGTCTAACAGCAACAAAAACATATAAAGTAAATGAATAAAAGTGGCACAAACTCTAAAATAGCCCTGTTTTCATATTATAAGAAACCAGTTTGTGTGTGTGTGTGTGTGTGTGTGTGTGTGTGTAGATGTGAGAAATGAACACATTCCAAAATGGAGAGTACAGGAAACTAACACAACGAAGTAGAGATAGCAGAAATGTCATTGTGCATGGGTGGTGGAAGAGACGATGTCAAGTTGCAAAAATTTGATTTAAAAAGAAATTGATTTAAGTCAGAGATTCACTGAGATGTGTAGGTAGAGCAAGCACCAGACACCAGTGAGAGCCGGGATCTAAGCGAGATAGAAAACAGGTGGTGAGAAGTGGGTGAAGGCAGCAGACGGAGCCCAAATGTCTTTCCTCAGCCCAGGCAACCAGAACACTGAATGTTTTCCACACTCCAAATTGCAGGAGGTTACTCTTCATGAAGAATGAATCAGTGTAGCTCTGTCTGTACAGACACGAGTACACTTGAAGAGACATATGACCCATTTGGCTGTAAAACAGGATGACTCAGTGAGATTTTGCATTCCGAATAGGAAAAAGTTTCTACTGCAGACCCCTACTCAGATCCCAAGAACGTACTCATTATACCCATGCTCCAGCCTATCCCAGATGTTTTTAGATATTTTTTTTTCTGGGAAAACTGCCCAGCACAATTGATAAGAACTATAAATCCTTTTATGGAGCTCATTGCGGTACAACAGTGTCCACCAATCAAAAAGTTTTGCCCTTGCACAAAATGTGTGCACCTGGTTTTTAGAGTTTTCGTTTTAAAAATGGATGGAGACACAAAGTATCACTAGACCATCAACAACAACATTTAAAATGCAGGACTAAATCCAAAAGAATAAACAAAACAAATAATTCAATAAAAATTGAGAAGATGAAGCAGAGGCAAAGGAAAAAAAATCTATAATTAAAATCTTCAGAGAGGGAATAACCACATGAGAGGATACAGAAAGAAGAGTTCTTGAAAATGAAAAGCATAATATGAGAAATACAATTTCGAGGAAATTTGGCAATGCAAAATTGTGAAACTGTCTCAACACTATCTCAAAAATAAAATAGATTCGATGATTGGGGGATCAATGCAAGAAGTCAACATATGGGAAAAGATGTACAACTGAGAATGCATGCCAAGATGAATTATCGATTAATGAAGGTAGACCACAGCTCATGTCAGACGTCTACGGTCCAGCAGTGTCTGGTGCCCTTGTCTTCCTGCTCGGGAAACTGTGGACGTGGGAGGTGGCAATGAGATTCTCAAAAGAACCACAAAGAGAAGTTTTTTGACAATTGCAATTCGTCAGCCCAAGAGAGAAATCACACAAGATTGCAGCAAATGATTGAAGCACCCCAGGAGGTGGATTTCTGCATTTTTCTGTCTTTCTGAGTTTACCTTCTTTTTTAATCACTTGCACTCACCTTATGCACAAAATGGTGCATAAGGTGTGGTACATGTGTGGTACATGTGGTTATGATGAGAAGAATTTTGAGCCCTGTGAGAATCAATTTCAACATCAGAATACTATTGTTAATTTCTTATCACTTTGTTTTGAAATTCTGTATTTTTATTGTGTTTTGTTGTTTTGTTTTTGTCTTTGTGTTTACATTTTCTCTTATTTTTAAAATAAAAGAAAAATGTAAAGGAAAGAAGAAAAAGAAAGAAAAGATCCAAATATTAAAGCAGCAATGATATTGAGAAAATGTACAAGGGGACATTTATTCAATCTAAGATTAAGAT
>NDGN011322590.1:0-14922 GCA_002564285.1 Tympanoctomys barrerae
TGAGCCTTTTACAGCTCAGCATATTAATATGGCTTTACTTTTTATACCTCATTTGTATACTTTGACCGCGGCAGATAAAAAAGTTACTTTTCTTGTTATATAAGTCTTGCTTTATCTTAGTCTTAATCATCCAACAGAAAAGTATAATTTTTTTATAAAAGTATAAAAAACAATGTGTTTTCATCTATTAGAACTTCTAATTTTATAGATAACTAAGGAACTACTTGAGTAACTGCAAATCTAAGATTAAAAACATTGCTTCTGAACAAACACAGATAATAAGATATTTCCTAATGAAATAAAAATGAACGGGAATTACATGGAGTTAGTATATTGAATTTGTTATACAAATATTTTCTATCGTAAATGATTTATTTTCATTCATGATCTCTCATGATAAATATAGTGTTTTAATGTTTCACTGAATTAGTACAAAGAATTTTGAATTTTATGTTGACAAATAACAAAAGCCAGCAGTTTCTAACAAATTTTATTTTAACTCTACTTTGGTCTATTATATGAGTACTTGATGGTTAGTTTCGTATTACTTGGTGTCTGCATGAAAATTAAAATAATGATTTTACTTTGCTTCATAACTTGATTTGAAAATAAATATTACTCAATGCTTGAATAAGTCTAAGTTTTAAAAATTATAACATAACTTCATTTTTTCTATATCTAGTGTGATTTTGTTTAAGCTAATAAAAGAAACTGTCATTAATTAACATTTTAATCACTGTAGGTATTTCTGGTAATTACATGTTTTCAATGCTGTCATATTCTCTTCCAAAAAGATTCTGAGTCATACATATTCAATCACTGGTGTTCATTTTCATCATAAAAGCATCAATGCCCGTGTTATTTATGGAAAAGTAATATAATTACAGCTACCGCTTCAAAACTTAAATGCTTTCAATTCCTATTATTAGTACATGAAAGTATGACTAGAGGGTTTTGAAACTAGAATACAAGGAGCACAAACAAAATTCAAAATGAAGGATGGGAAATTTCCTCAGTTTTACCAAAATTTTCACTTAACTTTTATTCTTCTCCAGAAAATTTGAAAGAGGAGGTGTACTATTTTGAGATGTGTTACAAATGTGTAGTGTGAGAAACAGACGATTCTTTCTAATGATATCTATTTCAATATTGCCTCAGTACAATAATAGTGGTTGCAACATTAGTACAGTATTTCATTTATTAATTTAATGATCCTAAAAAAGTGATTTTCATGCTAGATCCAACAAAAATTTGTTTAGCTACTCAAAATGAGTTGGCTAGTGAAAAATTCTAAATTATTTAAATATGGTACAAAATGATTTGAAGTCAGGTGTGGAAGGTTATTTTTGAGAGAAACTGTCCTAGAATGACAACATGCTTCTATCAGTCTATCTATCCATCCATCCATCCATCCATCCATCCATCCATCCATCCATCCATCCATCCATCTATCTATCTATCTATCTATCTATCTATCTATCTATCTATCTATCTATCTATCTAAACAATTTGGTGTCAAGAACTTCCAAGGATGCATGACAAAAATGAGACTGAGCAATATATAGAGAACAGAAATTTATTGACTCGTAATTCTGGCGACTGCAAAAGTCAACCTCAAGGCACTGACAGGTTTGTCCAGTCTGACTCGAAGATGGCTTTTGATGTGCTGTCTGGAGCTGAGGGAACATGTGTCCCAAGGGCTGATGTGGGAGCACAATGGCAGAAAGAGGATAGGAACTGACCCATTGACAAGGGCATTGATTTCACTTACAAGGTTCCAACTCTGATTATCTCAGAATGTTTTGTCTCGTATTATTTCTGCAGTGGTAGTTACATTTCAGCATGAGTTTCAGAGATATATGTTCAGTTTTTTCCTAAGCCCCTTTCAACTAATTCCATGTAGATTTTATTTTCAGTTGCTTGGTTTTACATGTTTACTCCCTTTCTGGTATTTCATAAGATTCTAGCTTCATTATGTATGTTTATTTTTCCCTCTGTAGAATTAATAATTTCTCTAATAATTAATTTATTAATTTTAAATATAATAATTTTCTCTAAGGCATTCTGGTATCTTTTACTGGAGAATGAAATACTGGGATCTTAGTCGTAGATGGGCTCATTGCCCATGTGGTTCATTGTTTCAAGGATCTTCTAGCTGACCGAGCAAGGAAATATGTGTCTATACACAAACAGAAATGTATGTCTATAATTATTAATATATGTAAGCATCTATAGTTACAGAAATATTCATAACTTTTTAATGTCTCTGGTTCTAATTTATTAATATATGACTCATTCATGCCTCCTCCCTATTGCTTATTGTAAATCTATTCTCTCTTATTTAGCCATCTAGACATGCAATTATTCAATTTCAAAATATGTGCAGATATTTCTGAATTAATATTTCCCCATCTGTGTGGGAAAGAATTTTATCAAAGAGAGTACAATATCATGACCAGGAACTTTGACTTGAAACATCACTCATTTTTCAGCTCTTCTGTTTTCACTGGCAAACTTGATTTTATTATTTCAGATTTGCCATGTAATTCATTTTTTTGCCAAAACATATATTCCTTTGGAGATTATCTGATCTTATAAACTATTCTTAAATTATAAACTTTATTTTTATTTTATACAATTATATATATATTATAATTTATCCAAAAATATTATATTATGAAGAATAATTTTTGGGCCTTACACACTACATCATGGGTCTGTCCTCTATGGAACCTTTCTCACCTGAGTCATAGGAACATAAATCTATCTAGGCCGTTTCATTATTTCAGCTTTTAAAATTGCTTCACAACATTTCAGTATGTATATATCACTGTTTACTTATTCATTCACCAATCAAATGATGGCTTCAGTTATTGGTACTTAAAAATTCAGTTTTTGTAAAATTTCCTGCACTGATTTTTGTGCACACTTTTGCAAATCAATAGCACAAATAAACAAACCTCAAAAGTTGTAAAAAAAATATTTTTGTGTTTCTATTTTTAGGAAGAAGTTTTACAGAACTGGCATAATTTATTTCTTCAATGTGTTGTGCAGTTGAAGGAAACCATCTGTGGTTTCTTTTATGAGAAATTATAAAATAATGCTTCCATTTCTTTTATAACAGTAGAGCTACTAAAATAAATAGTCTAATGATCTATAATGTGAGTCTTGGTGGATTGGAACTTTCTAAGAAATTGTTGTTGATGGTGGTGGTGGCAGTGGTGGTAGAGGTGGTAGTGGTGGTGTGTGTGTTTGTGTGTATATGTGTGTGTGCATGTGTGTATGTGTGTGTGTGTGTGTCAAGCCTGTATAATCATGTGTGCAAGGCAAGAACTCTACCACTGAGCCACATAAACAGCTCTGAAATTGAGGAATTTCATATACTGTTTTTCAATTTTTTTTGCAAGTGTTGTTCTTAATATTCCCCTATCCTGTTGATTATCAGAAGGTTTTAATTATGGCCCTTCTTTCATTTCTAATATTGGTAAATTTTGCCTTATTTGTATAGCCTGGCAAGAATATTTAGTTTTTTATTTATCCTTATTGAGGAAACGTTTCTTTACTTGTTCCATAGAAATTTAAAATTTTTTGTCATTGTCAAATTCATGGATTTTCTTTGTCTGGCTATGTATTTTTCAAATAATCATTTCTCTTTTGTTTATTTTAAGCATGCATTACTTTTCCTTATCTAGTTTTGTTAAGGAGATATAATATTTTCTTAATGCCATAGCATGGAACTGATTGAAAAATTATAAGACTGCCATAATTTCTCTGCTGTTTGTTGTCAGAAGTTTAGGTCTGTTTCATGTCTTTAATGTAAAGTAAAAATTATATATTGAAGCATTCATAAAAGATATTCACAAAAAAACTTCTAGTTGGATGGATTACATAGGTATCCACATTTTTTTTTTTTGATGTCTAAAATTTGGCTCAGCCAGTCAAAGAGATTTGGGAAGAGGAAGATTTCAAATTCATATCATTATATTATGGGGGGGGTGTTTGTTTGTTTGTTTGTTTGCAGAACCAGGGATTGAACTCGGACCCTTGCACTTGCCAGGGAAACGCTTAGTCTACTGAGCCACCTCCCCGGCCCTTCATTATATTATAAAGAGCACAACTACAAAATTATCAACTTAAACAAATGAGTGTGAACAAAAATTTTGTAAATGTTAGGATTTCCTCCAAACTTTCAAAAGATATGTTTTGTATGAAGGCATAAGAGGTCGTATGTGTTTCTCAGTGACTGAGATCTTCATATTTGGTGTTATTCATAATTTGTAAATTGGATAATTATATTAACATATGAGCACTAAGAATTAAATAATCGATGATATATCCATATTGTTTCTGGAAGAACATACTTTAAACTTATTTTCCTCTTAATTCTATCCATAGTCGAATTTCAGCATTTGCCAGATTACTATCAGAAATTATATTGCAGATTAGGGTTCACACTTATATTTTGGCTAATTTTTGACAGTAGAAATTCTTGTCATTGGAATAAAATCCACTTTAATAACTAAATCTCTTGAAGGTTTATAACAAAGCATAATGAGTAGCATAGGATTACACAAACATTCAAGTTTCTAAAAATGACATTACAGGTAGTAATTTGAAGTATGCTAACATGTAACAAAACCATTGTTTACTGGTCCAAAACAATTTTTGCAAATGTGTATTTATTTATAATGTACTAATCTTAAATATTTGAATAATAAACTTATTTTAAACAGAAATACAATGAAAATAAGAAAAAATCTTAAAAGAGAATATAGGAAATTAACAATGGTTAATACATTGTGTAGTGTTATCTTTGTTATCAAAGAAATTGTTATTACAAATTGGGCTGCTATAAACATGGGTACACATACATTTCTGTATGTGATTTTAATTCTTCTGAAATATTATATAGTAGGACAACAACTGAATCAAATGTTGCTTATAATCCTACTTTTTTGAAGAATATCCACACTGAATTTCACAGAGGTTGTACCACTCATACCAAGAATGAAATAGAGCTCTATTTTCCCCAAAGCCCCTCTATTATTTATTATTGCTTTATTTCTTTGGAATCATCCTTCTCTCTGGGATTTGATGGAATCTCAGTGTTGTTTACATCTCTTTATCTACCAGTAATTTTGAAATTTTTTCCTATGATTTGCTTTTGTATTTCTTCACCTAAGATGTACATATGCATATCAGAAGCTGAGTTTTAGATTTTTGGACAGTATGATATATTTGGAGAGTATTGAAATTTGAAGAGTATAATATATTTCAAATATTTATATGTTCTAAATATAAGGCATTTGTCAGAGGGAGATATGGCTAAAATTTCTTTACACACCGTGGGTTGTCTTTTCACTCTTTGTGATTTCTTTTCATGTGCAAAAGTTTGTTGAATAAGATAAGATCTTAGTTACTGATTTTTTGAAGTGTTTCCTACAAACTTTGGGTTTTTCTCACTAACTCTCTGCCTACCACTATGGCTTCAACATTGCTACCTACTGTTCATACAGTAGACTCAGTGCTTCTGTGTTAATATGTTGATCTGTGATCAGTTTTGACTTTCACTTAGGGAAGGGTGATATACATGGGTCTAAGTTTTAATCTTTAGCATGTGAAAAGCCAGTGTGTTCACTACCATTTATTTAAGAGGTTGCCTTTCTTCCAGTGAACATGTTTGGCTTCTTTTTCAAAGATGAAGTGGTTCATTGTATTTGTCACTGTATTTGCATCTTGTAATCTTTTTCACTGATCCTCATATTTGCTATTTTGACAATACCAAGCTAGTTTTCTCATGTACCTTTTTAGTATAATTGAAAATCAGGGATTCTGGTGCTTCCTGACATGGCTTTGTTGCTCAGGATTGCTTCTGCTATTCTAGGTCTCTTCTGGTACCAGACAAATTTTAGGAAAGTTTTCTCCAGTTCTTTGAGGTTTACTAAAGGTGTTTGAATCAGGATTGCATTGAATCTGTATAACAATTTTGGGACTATGGCCATTTTCCCAGTGATGGTTCTTATTATCCAGAGCAAGGAATACTTTCCACTTTCTGAAATCCTCTTTGATTTTTTTCAGAGTATTATAATTTTCACTGTCTAAAACTTTTACTTCTTTTGTGAAATATTGATTCCTAAGTATTTGATTTTGGGGGATGTAAAAGTATTTGATTTTGGGCATAGTAAAAGATGTGATTTCTCTAGTTTCTCTCTTAGTGTGTTCATTACTTGTGCATAGAAATGCTGTTGATTTTTGAGTGTTGACTTTGTATCCTGCTATGCTACTGAATCTGTTTATTAAATTTATAAATCTCTTGGTGGAGTTTTTGGTGTAGTCTCTATGTAGAGTATCATGTCATTACAAATAATGATAATGTTACTTTTTTCCTTTCTAATCCTCATTCATTTCATTTCTTTCTCTTATCTAATTGATGTGGCTAATGTTTCCAGAAATATATTGAATAAGAGTGGTGGCAGTGAGCATGCTTGTCTTGTTCCTGTTTTTAAAGTGAGGGCTTTCATTTTTTGTCCATTTAGTATGCTATTGGTTTTTTGTTTGTCATAGATGGCTTTTCTCAGGTTCAGGTAAACACCATATATTCTGATTTTCTGTAGTGTTGTTGTATTGTACATTGCTACCCTCAATGTAGTCAATCAGGTTTCAGATATTAGTATATAGAGTTAGTCAAAGTAAAAAATGCAAAAATTAACTGTTACTTTCAAAAAACTGACAGAAATTAGTAGTGAAATCATTTCAGCGGTCAGGCCCCCAAAATTAAAAGACCCAGTCCAAAAATGGCCATCTGTGATGAATACACACTTCTGAGAGGAAGAAACACAAATAGCAAGTGAATACATTAAAAAATGTTCCACAGAACTGATCATTGAAAAATGCAAAATAAAACAACACCCCAGAAAGAATGGCTATCATTAAGAAATCAACCAACAACAAGTATAGAAGGGCTTGGGGGAAAAAAGAAACTTTTCCACTGTTAGTGGTACAACCCCTATGGAAATCAGTGTGGAGATTTAGCAAAAAACTAGACTTGCAGGTCCCATTCAGCCTGCCTCTTCCCCTTTTGAGTATTTTTCCAAATAAACTGAAAACATCATATACCATAGGGATACATGTGCATCCATGTTTACAGCAGCACAAATTGTCATAGCTAAATTTTGGAAACAGCCCGATTCCCATCACTTGAGCAATGGGTAAAAAATACAATATTTTTAAATAATGGAGTATTACTCAGCTATAAAGGACAATAAACTCTAGCCTTTTATAGATAAATGGATGCAACTAGAGGCTATACTCACCAGGAAAATAAATCAGACCCACACATATAAAAAACATATTATCTCCTTAGTGTAAGAATAGAATCTAAAAGATATAATAGATATAATTAAATGGAAAGAAAGTGAACATAAAGAATGAACGATAGAGATGAGGGAAAGAGAAAAGGGAGGAAAATCATATTACTACTAATACAGGATAGCTGAGATGATTGTATGACTAATTTATATCAATATCATTAATGTTCATGGTTTTAAAGTGAAAATTTTCAACATTTGTCCATTTGATTTGTGCTGGCTTTTGCTTTGTAACAGATGGCTTTTATATATTGAAGACCGTCTATTTGATTTATCCGTCTGTAAGGCTTTATCCTGAATGAGTGTTAGGTTTTGTCAATAGCTTTTTCTTTAACTATTGAGCTGATCATGTGACTTTTGTCTCTGTCTCTGTTGATATGGTGTATTACATTTACTAATTTGCCTATGTTGAACCATCCTTGTATTCCTAAAATGAATCCAACTTGGTCATCATGTACAATCTTTTTGAAAATAATCTGCGTTCTGCTTGCTTGTATCTTATTTAGGAAATTTGAAGTTATGTTTAGTAGCAAGATTGGCCTACTGTTCTCATTTTTGGTTGGCTTTTTTCTGTTTTTTGCATCAGGTAATATTTGCCTCCAGGAATGAGTTAGGAAATACTGTCTCCATTTAAATTTCATTAAAATTTTGAGGAGAATTAGCATAAAATCTTACCTAAATTTCTTTTATAATTCAGTATAGAGTTCATCAGGACTTAAGCTTGTCTACATGAATAAGTTCCTAAATGCATTTTTATTTAATTAACTGATATTTGACATTCAGAATTGTTATATCTTTTTGATGCACCTTTGGTAATTCATACGTATCTAGGAATCTGACCATTTCTTCTCTGTATTCCAGCATATGAAAGTAAAACATTTGAAATAGATACTAATAACTCCAGAATCTCTACCAGATTTGTATTGATTTCACCATTTTCATTCCATAGTTCATGGATTTAAGTCTTTTCTTTCCTTTTTTGATAAGGTTGGCTGATGGTTTACCAATTTTATTTTTTCATTGTTTTCTTAGTCTCCATTACATTTATTTCTGCTCTGATCTTTATAATTTCTTTCCTTGTATGTGCCTTGGACTTGTCTTACTCTTCGTTTTATAGAATGCTGAGATGTGATATTAGACTGCTTATTTGTGTTTCTTCTGTTTTCCTCATGTGATAATTTACCACTATATATCTCCCTCTTAAGACTAATTTCATTGTGACCCATTACTGTGGTATGTTATACCTGCATTCTTCTTTAGTTGTAAATATTATTTAATTTTTTTGGTATTTTTTAAGGAAGGGTCTACAGTGTGTCCAGGGGCTCACTACTAGATGAGACTTGCAGTGATTCTCCTGTTTACAGCCTTCCAAGAGCGGGGATTACAGGTGTGTGCCACTGTGCCCAGCCTTAATCACTGTCTCAGGGAACCCCGGGGTCAAGGCCAGAATGGCATAATTTTTCTTTAATGTCATCTGTGGCTTACTTGTTTTTAGGTTGTTATTTAATTTCCAAGTGTTTATGTAGTTTTTGAAGTTCATTTTGACATTAATTTCATATTTCATTTTAGTATAGTCAGATAATATTCATGCACTAGTTTTTTTATTTCTTTGTAATTGCTTAAACACGTTCTGTGGGCCTTTTAGAGCACGTCTCAAGGACAGCTGAGAGCAATGTGCATTTTGCTGTTGGGGTTAATACTCTGTAAACCTCCATTAAGACCTTTTGTTCATAGGTTTGGCATATCAGTACTGATATTTCTTTGCTGAGTGTGTGTGTGTGTGTGTGTGTGTGTGTGTAATTGATCAGTCCGTTCATATCAATGGGTATTGAGTTCTTCCATTACACTTGTGTTGTTGCTTATTTGATCTTTCATCTCTATTAATAATTGTCTTACATATTTGGGTGATCCTGTATTCATTGCATTCTATTTATGATCGTTATCTTCCCCTTGAAGTTTTCCCCTAAGAAGTATGTAGTGACCTGATTTAAGTCTTTTGATAATGTTTTCTTTGAAGTTTACATTGTCTGGAAAGAGAATAGCTGTGCTGAATTATTCTCCATTCATGTGGTATGCAAAATTGTTTTCAATACTTTGACTTTAGTTCTATGAATTTCTTTTTTGTATTAACTGTGTTTCTTGTATACATTAAATTGTTGGATATTGTTTCTTGATCCACAATGCCAGTCTGATTTTTTTTTATTGGTGTATTGAGGCCATTTACCCTGATCGTTATAACTGATATGTCTTTTCTTTTTTTTTTTAATCATGAAATTTTTCTGATGTAAGTTCTCTGTTTTTCCCCCTTCTTTAATTGTTTGCTCTCTCTGGTAGGTTTTTTTTTTTTCTGTTGTTCTTGTAATTGTTGTTACTTTTATCTCTGTCAAGAATATATTTCAGTACTCTCTGTAGGGTTACGTTGATGGTCATGAATTTCTACAGTTATTCCTTGACATGGAAATAATTTTTTTCTCCATTAACTTTGAACGGTATTTTTTGCAGGGTATATTTTTTTCGAAGTTGTTTTCTTTCAAGACTTGAAACACTTTACTCCAAACTCTACTTGACATGAAGTTTTGTTTGGAAAGTCTGCAATGATTCTGATGGTCTTTACTTTATAAGAGATATGCTTCTTTTTTACAACAACTTTTAATATAATGTCTTTGAGGAGGATTGATAGAATATTATTACATGCCTTTGTATAGTCTTATTTTGGTCATGGCTGTTTGGAGTTCTATGTGATTCATTTAGTTGTATGTCAAAATTCTTTACATGTTTGGAAAGTTTTCTGCAATTATTTAGCTAAAGAGAATTTTTTATAGCATTTGTACTATCTCCAGATTTCTCATTGACCTCAATCAGTCTTGTTATTGTTCTTTGTATCATCTTTTAGTTCTTGCATTGATTTTCCTTGACTAGTTTTAAGATATCTTTCTTCTCATGATCACTACCTGTGATTCTGCTTTCCATATCTGATACTCTATCATATGCTTTGTTGAATTCATTGTATATACTTTCAGTGGAGATTTTACTCTCTTGGATTTCTGCTTGGCTCGGTTTCTCTGATCCCATTTCTTTTCTATGTTGGGCATTATTTGTTTCTATCATTTCTTAAGCCCAACTATTCTTCTGTTTGTCTTCTCTATCATCTTTGATATTAAGCAACATTTCCTTTTTTTCTAATATTAAAGATTATTTTCTCTAGTCTTATTCTCTTGTTTCCCACTTCTTTTGCTAGCATTTCAGAAAGTTGAATTGAATGTTCATTTACAATTTTACCTATCGGGTTGTGTTCTAGACTTGTTCTGGGTGGCCCAGGTATCTGGGTTTCATTTTACTTTTGTGTCTTGTCATTTTCTATTTTCTTTTTTTAAATTTTATTTTGTTTTCTGCTGATGCTTGTTAATTTCTTATCATGAATAACTTTATTGCTGATATTGTTGCTTTTCTAGAAGAGCCTAAAAAGCCTGAAGGAAAATTTTTGTCCTCTGGCAATCTACATGCCAGATCATTTTATAAGGAAATACTTGAAACATTATTTTATTTTAATATAATGCTTGTACATATAACAAATAACACATAAAAACATTCTTTTTTCTTGAAAAATAAAAAATAATTAGAGAATAAGAATAGATTAAGCACTATGTACTATGATTTTAAAAGAATGACTAAGATAAAGCATTTTTTAAAACTAGCGGATGGGGAGGTGGCTCAGTTGAATAAGCCTGGCAAGCACAAGGGCCTGAGTACAATCCCCAGTTCCACCAAAAAAATAAATAAATAAACAAAAATAAATGATTTAACAGGATAAACACAAGTCACCTTTTATAGTATTCCATATCCAAATTTAAATGCAAAATATAAAATATCCATCCACAACTTCAATTTGTAAATATAATGTAAATATTTTCAAAGGATCAGTGGATTGTTTTATAATTTAGTATGTATATTTTAAAAAGTGTGTGCCAAACAGGAGAAAATATGTAGGTTGATATTAATTTTGATAATTCAGACTAAATTATTTGGATAAAATTCTGTAAAAATATTAAATTGGGTGATGCATTAATGCCACAAATTCTACTTTCTGATATTAGACACCAAAGGTGAAGAAGATAAAGGAAACCTAGGAAGCCAAACCTGAAAATTCTGATTTTTGTACATTTAGAGAGCTTTTGACAGTAGCATGGAAATATCAGAAAATGTGAGTCTTTGACGATGTGCACAGTTAGAGCCTACCATCCAAGATAGAGTTTCAACAAAAACTGTGTAACAAGAAGAAATCCAAAGTCAAATTATCTCAATATCTGAAAAGCATATTGGAGTTCACTCTCACAGTAATAGAATAGGATATTATATTAATTCCTCAAGGTTTACTACATATTTTACATAGTGCACAAAGCATATTGTTTTTGAAAACACACAAAATCTAGGGAAGCACAAAGCTGGTAACATAATAATTAAAAAAAACTTTTACTAAAACCTGAAAAAAAAATTACATGCCACAAGAAACTTAGAAGTCATTCAATTAATGAAATTTTCAGAGACTGATTTCAAAACAGTATTCTGAATGCTGTGAGGAAAATGTAAATAAAGAATAAGACTATGTGGCCAACAACAGGAAAGAAGGGCATATTTAAATTTTGAATAATAAATGTAAATGTTAGCAATCAAAAGAATTATACTGTTAGATAAATATTGGATACCTTTAATATTGGCATAACTAGGTAAATTGAAATTTTGAAGCGTCTAATTCATACTTATAGTAGAAAAATCAAAACATGTTTTGCTTTGCACGTAAAACAATATAAACTGAGACGTAATTTATTTATTGTATACCCTGTGTGTCTTGAATTTAACTAAGTTTATAGTATGTTTAAATGTATTTTCTGAAATTAGCTACATTTAATACTCTATGCTGTAGTTTGTGATATTGCCTATTCCCCTATCTTTTAATTTAGAATTTACTAGTAGAAAAAAAAGGACACTTTAATGTATTTTTGTAAATTAGATTTCATACACTTCTACAATTGTTAAAGGAAAATAAATTATTAAAACAGATACTGAAATCTTAGATAAGGTTTTTTTCTTATATTTGTTTTAAATCACTTTATTAGCACACAGTATTTACATTTCTTATAAACAATACAGCTTCATTCTTTTTCTGTCATCTTTTCCTCCCTTCCCCTTCACTCTATCTCTTTCTCTCATTCTTATTTGTAAAAGATCTGTCTCTATATTTGATATTATCTATCTGTTACTTTGCTTTTTATTTATATTTTGGTTTTTCCAAATAAGAAAGTTTTCTTCTGATACTTGCTAATTATGATAAATGATTTTAATATTTCACCTTCTTTTAAGAACAGGCATATTTTTTAAAATACTCAATTTCTCTCAGAGTACATATAGGTTTTAAAAGTAGAATGGATTTGGAAGGCACAGACAGGGCACAAAGTTGCTTTTCTTATTATAATTTTTAATTTTCTGATGTCATCAGCAACTTGATATTCAGGCACCTATTTAATCCCCTTAGAACTATTTTTGATTGTCTTGGTGCCCAAAAATTTAGCCTGAAAACATTATTTTGAATCATTATGTAAATTGCTTTATGAGAGAATATAAACTTATGTTCCCCTGAATGGAAGAAGTTGAAAGAGGCAATCCTAAATTAATGATTCTTTCTCTGAAGAGTCTCATAAGAATGATTTTTTTAAAAAAGTGATTTATCTTTGTTCCTTAATAATTTGAAAAAATGAAAAGAATTATTTCTTATGGGACAATAAAAATGTTTTAAATCTTAATATGTTATTTCAGAACATCCTGGAAAATGAAGAGAGTAATTACAGATTATGTAATTTATTTTCATTATACATTTTCTACAATATAAATAAACAAATATATTTTGTGATTGAGAAATCCACAATTTATAGTGCCTTGTTTATAGGATAAAGATGCAGTTGTCAGCTTTTCTATCACTGTGACCCAACACCTGACACCTGTAAGTTAAAGAAGAGAGGCTACATTAGCCTTCATGGTTTCAATAGATTCAGAGCATGGCCAGTAGAACCCCAGGCAGAAACATTATGGAGAAATGTGTGCTCACACAAGCTGGTTAGTTTATAGTGGCTGTGATGTAGAGCAGAACACGAGTGGCAGAGAGAATGGCTGGGGAAACAAATGTAGTATTCAGTAATGTAACTCCACAATGCACCAAGACACATCAGAAAGCTTTGCACTAAAAGCTTCACTAATCTTCTGGGCACATCTTAATTGAATGAAATTGATACATCAAAATTAATGATCAAATCCCACACTTTGTAAACTTCACACATAAGTACAGCTCCTTAAAGCATATTTAGGCTTCACAAAAAGACAATAACAGGACTCTACTTCCATTCAACTAATACAACTATCTCACATATAGCTGGAAAATACATGGATCCCTTCCTCAAAATCTCATACTTTCCAAATTTTTTTTACCAACTTCCATCCCAATTTCTCCTCTGAGAATTAAGGTTACTGTTAGGTGTGATCTAAAAAAAAAAAAAAAAAAAAAAAAGGTATAATGTAAAGAATTGTCCTAATATGAAAGGAAGGACTACAGGGACCAAAACAATCAGGAACCATGAGCTCAACCAACTAAAACTGTAAAACAAAATAAATCTCTCTAACTTTAAATTGTAGATACTGAATATTTTACCCAGCAGAAGAGAAATAGCTAATACAGAAAATTGGTATCAGAAGTAAGCTCATTTCTCTGTACCTGCTCTTATCTTTTCAAAGCCTTTGAATCTTGATATGATTTGCTGCAGAAGTTTGTAACAATTTGAAGATGCAGTGTGGAGAAATTTTACTATGCCATAATCAGTGATTGATGTGTGATTCGTATTAGAAATAGAGGACCAGAGCACTGATAGGAATGAGGAAAGTAAAGGGCTAGTCTTGTGGAAAATTTGTTTACATTTTTTCCCATATCCTGGTATCTCCTGGAAACTGAGATTAAATGTTATGGACCTACTAAGCAGGTGGAGCAAATTTCAAGAGAAACACAATCATGTTGTTGAGTGAATATGGGCATATCCATTCAGTGAAATTTCTAGTAAGAATCATGAGCAGAAATACAGAATTAAATAATAAAAAACATGGCCAGAAAAGATGTGCCTGCTAAATTAGGGGAAAAGAAAGAGTTTCTGGAAAGATTGGCCTAATATTTAAAAAAGGTCCCCTTTACTTCTCAGGGTCTGGTGTTGGGCTTGGTGAGCAGGAATGAGTCCTTTAGGTGTGGCTTGGAAGAGTGATTCAATCTAAGATTCTCCTTTGTCTCTCTGATTCCTGGTCACCATAATACAAGTAGTTTTTGTCCTCCAAGCCTTTATGTCATGCTGTTTGTTTCTTAGAGCTAGTGATCCACTAAAATCACAGAGGCCATGAGCGAAAATAAACCTTTGCTCCTTTAAATTGTAGATGTTAACTTTTCTTTTGGCAGAACCGGGGGTTGAACTCAGGCCCTTGTGCTTGACAGGGAAGCGCTTATTCCACTGAGCCATCTCCCCGGCCC
>NDGN011322599.1:0-14397 GCA_002564285.1 Tympanoctomys barrerae
TGCCAGCCAGCCCCGCCCCCTGGTGGGCTGAGCTGGCTACACACACACACACACACACACATATAAATAAATAAATAAATTTTAAAAAATAAAATAAAAAAATAAACTATATGGAAGTCAAAATCCCAATAGCCACTAGTTGGGTGATAACCTGAAACAAGACCAGGAACGTGTTCTTCTAAGCATATTCTAGTTAGCTAACACCAGAAGCCCTTATTCGTCTCTTTTAAAGGAACAAGATGTAAGTAGTTCAAAACAATTTTTTTTTTTCCTGCAAAGCTTTATTCCAGAGGGACTCAGTCTTTCTTGGCAGCTGCCTTCCTCATGGCAGCCAGCACTCTGCTCAGCTCCTCACACTTCCTCTTGGATGTGTATCCCTACCCTTTTCTTGATGAACTTGAGTGTGCATTTGTCCTTGGAGACCGACCTTGAGCAGCTCCATGGCCTGTGGAAGCCGCACACCTGGATCATGTCCCGCATGAACTTTGTGTGTTTGGTGAGGCGTCTGCAACAGCAGCTGTGTCTCAGTTTGCTCACGTTCTTAGTCACCTTGTGGCCCTTGTTGAGGCCCACGGCTATGGGATAGCAGAGGGCCATGGCTACTGTTCTTCAATAGTTGCTGTGGCAGCTAAAACAATTTTTTTAAAAACCGAAAAATAAGACAATCATTATTTTTAAAGGTATGAGTCCTCATTACCTTTATGAATCTCACAACTTATGAACTACCAGTTTGACAACTTGCTTTCTTTTCTCTGTATTTAATAATTACTATTACTTTACTAATTATGCTTAGTACATTAAACTCACTTTTCTCACTGCATAATAACAATGTCATCTGACCTTGGAACATCTAGACACTTCACATATATCAGATATAGTCTTCTCAAGGCTTGGCCCAGCCTGTCTCCCACTTTGCTGGCTGTCAGAAGTTGGGCTTTGAGCCAGGGCAAGGAGTGTGCAACAGATATGAGTACTGGAGTCTGCTACAGCTTCAGAATCATTTGTCACTGGAGCAGAATAGGATATCCACCCAGCAATTGGGGTATTTCACAAGGAAACATGACATTTCACATAGAGATCTGACAGGGACCATGGTGTAGGTTCAGTGGTTTCTGAAGAAGGTTGTGTGGGGCTTTGTTGACCAGGCTTTCTTCTTACAGGAGGTGCAGCCATGAAAGCTGGAGTGAAAGAGGGTGACCGGATCATCAAAGTGAGTGACCTTGATACTTATTCCCTAGAAAAGAGGCAGGCATGCAGAGATATCTCTGGTCTCAGCCTGTCCTGCCAACAACCCTTTTGATACATGGAGTCTGGGGTAGCACTATGAGAGGGAGCATGGTAATATAGTGAGAGAGAGAGAAGAAAGAATTAAGATAGGTGGTTCCTTGTTCTGGACCCTTGTCATTCTAAAGCAGCTATGCTTTTACAAGAGGTGTTATTGACCCCACTTCATATACGATAAAAATAAGATAAAAGTCTTAAGCACCAGCCTGGCATGCACAAGGTCCTGAGTTTGATACCTGGTACCAAAAAAAAAAAGTAAGCACAAAAATAAAATTAAGGAGAAGCTGTGAGTCTTTAGGTTCTCAGCTTGCTAGTTTGTATCTCCTACAGTACTGACCTAATATTCTTGGCTGTTGTAAACTGCTGGAATCCACCCTGTCCGTTCAAATCTGTCTTCTGGTAATGTCTCTGAGAAGTATTAAAGAAATCCTGATGCAGAGACTTCTGGTTTCCTGGAAAGGAGGAAATGCACTGGGCCAGTTGATACACACATGTGAGGCAAATGGGCAGAAAACTATTAAAGAAATAAATGACCAAATGAGTGAGTGAGTGAGTGAGAGTGAAATAAACAGGTGTTATCCCTGAAAAGTTATACATTGGCTGGGAAGACAAAACCCATGACATATATAAACAGGGATGAACTTCTAATGTTGATTTGAAAAAACAAGTGACCAGAGATAACTAGAGTCTGGAAAATAGCTTCCTAATGAAGTGACATTGAAATCTTAGATAGGAGCCCCCAGGTTTCCATCACCATTACTTAGTGTTCTTTGTCCCTGCAACAGGTCAACGGCACCATGGTGACCAATAGCTCACACCTGGAGGTGGTGAAACTTATCAAATGTGAGTTGGAAAGGGGTGAGCACTAAAGAAAGTTAAGGAACTAGTGGCCTGAGGGAGGAAAGAGCAGCCCCACTGACACTGGAGGCTTCCTTTGTAGATGGTTAATCTTAACCCTGAATAGACCACTTAGAAGGTCACAAAGCCCTGTTATCACTTCTAATGGAGACACTCATCAGAATGCTTAAATTTTTATCACACTCATCTTTGCCACTTCTGTGTAGACAATATCTTACTGAGACCACATCTCATTAAATAATATCTGTCCTGTGTTGCATTCACAGACATTCTTCCTCATCTGCTTCCTGGTTTGAGGATAAAGGGAAGCAAAAACTACTCTCTAGCCAGGGAGATTCCCACAGTTGAGTCTGCATAGATAATCAAATAGAAGCAACAATGTTTAGGGAAGAAAAGAGTGGGAGAAGTCTTGGAGGTTGGGGTAGGGGACTAAAGTTGAATGCCTGCCATTTGCCAGGCAGACAGTGTGCTGGAGCTTCATATTGGCTGTTTCATCTAATGAGATAAAGAAGGAAACAAGAGATGGATGAGATGGCACATATTTGAGCTGTGCAGGAAGGAAGGCAAACTTGGGTTGTTGCAGGGTAAGAGGGCAGGGATTGGAGAATGGTTGGGGCTTTACAAGTGAAAACTTACACTACAGGATTACAAGTTTAATGAAAGGAGAAGGGAGAACAGTCCTTTCCTGTGCAGCTTGAATATCTGCTCTCCAGAACAATACCACTTAAACAAGCCTCTCCTTGTCTTCCTCCAGCTGGTGCCTATGTTGCATTGACTCTCTTGGGCTCTTCACCTTCATCCGTTGGTATCTCTGGGCTCCAACAGGAGCCATTATCAGGAGCTCCCCGAGTCACTCCCATGATCCCACCACCACCACCACCTCCACCTCTGCCACCTCCACAACGTATCACGGGACCCAAACCCCTGCAGGTAATGGTCTTCCTGGTTTTCCCTCCCCACTCTGTGATCCCTTTGAAGAATTCCCCTGTGGCATTTAAGTTGAACAAGGTTGTATTAAGCAGAGACAAGCAGGAAACAAATGAACACAGTGTCAGACAGAAAGATATTCTATAACTGAGTGTCCTCTTGTATGAATGTATGTGAGGATTTATCAGCTAGTGGTGTTCAGTGTGTTCCTAAGTATCTGAGAGTACTCCCACACTGGGAAGTGTCCCCACCCCAGCATAGACAGAAGGCATCAGTTAAGAGGCTGTTGTCAGTCATTATAAGGATATGCTATTAAGTCAGAGAGCAGGGGAATCGGCTTCCAAGAGAAAAAAAGGCTGCCTGGAAGCATGAAATAAGAATCCCAGTTGGAGGAGGGAAAGAGACAAAGACAAAAGCAGGGAGAGAGATAGCCTTGTGAGTAGGAAAGCCTACATGAAGACTTAAAAGAGGATGGGATGCAGATAGTTATAGGAAACAGGATTTTGCAGTTGGAAAGAAGTCTGACCCAGCAAATCCCTAGAGAAGTTAGTGATTTATAGTAAAAGTTTCTAGGAAGGTCAGGAGTAAAATCAAAATAAGATTTTATGTTGACCTCATCCTAGCAAGGTCCTGAGTATACGAAACACACCATAACCCAGGCTCTAGATCCCAGAGAGCTATGCAACAGAGTCAATCTCCAACTCTCACTCAGTTCTGTCTTCCATTCCTAGGACCCTGAAGTTCAGAAACACGCCACCCAGATCCTCAGAAACATGCTAAGGCAGGAGGAGAAAGAGCTACAGGTGAGGTCACTGCTGAAGATAGCCTGGCCACTGTCTTAGTGACACAGTACTAATGCAGTCTGCCAGCATATACAACTCAATTTACAGTTCATGGTCTATTACTGTAAAAATCTTAAAAATAAAACTTGGGGATTACTGAAGAGCTGTCATTTGAATTTGTTAAAACAGACCTGAGTGTGTTGGTACACTCCTGTCATCCTAGCACTTGGAAGGTGAAGTAGGAGGATCATTGCAAGGCCAGCCTGGGCTACACAGTAAGACCCTATCCCAAACCCGTCCCCACCCCAAAAAAGCATTTGTTAATGCAGAATTTTACTAATATAGTGCTTAGGATGATTTAGTTCCACAGACAATAAAGTAGGCTAGTAAACAGATGATGAATCATATACAAAGAAGTGGGAGAACATTAGAACTGGAGAACATCAGAGCAAGTTGGAGTTGATCTTAGAGCTTTCCAAGGAAAGAGGGTAAGATGCGTGGAAGATGAAGATGGGTAGTGAGACCTGAGCCAAACTGATAGGGTCAGGGCACAGGTTGGTGGACAGGAAGAAGAAAGATTTTGGGGGTAAGAAAATGATGGCACGGAGAATAATCAGAAGATTGGTTTGACTGGTGGAGAATAATCAGTCCTACCAGAGCTGTGACTTGGGCCAGTCTTCTATTTCAGCTTGACATGTTTCTTTTTCAGTGCTTATTGTGTGTATTGCCCTTGATGTGATTAAAATCTAGTGGGAGAAATTCAGCTTACAGTAAGAGGCAGGATAGGAGAAATAAAGAGTTGGCCATAAGAGAGCAATTAATTTAGTGAGGGAACCAGTGAGAAAAGGCATTCCACTGGGCTTAAAGGACAGAGTTCCGTATTCAGAGGTGAAGGAAGAATGCTAATGAGTGGGTAGCTTGGGTTAAATACAATCCTTTATTTAATGAGCACCAAATTTTGCTTTGTGCTAGGTACTGTGTGTGTCAGGGTATTGGATGAGAGTATTGTGAGAGGCAAAAATTAGAAAAGTAGATGAGAGCTGAACCCTTAAGGAATTACCAGTCCCACAGAACAGGGATGGATGAGGAGGAATATCCTCATTGTAAGTCATGATACATATGTATATATATATCAACACAGTAATGAAGACAGAGGTACTCAAGTAAAGATAGATCTGTATGTTCATGGAATAGAATCCAGAGTTCAGAACTTAACGTATATGTCTATTGTCAGTTGATTTTCAAAACAATCCAACGGAAAAGAAATTGTCTTTCAAAAATGGTGCAGGGACAACCTGATATCTACATGCAAAGAATAAATTTGCACTTACCTCACACAATTAACAGAAATTAGCTTCTTGGGCATGTTGGCATATACCTGTAGTCCCAGCACTTGGGAGGCTGAAAATAGGAGAATCACCATGAGCTGGATCTATGTAGTGAGACCCTATAGAACCTGTACTAAATACAAAAAAATAAAAAGATAAATCTTAATAACCCTGGATTAGGCAATGGTTCCTTTAATATGACACCAAAAGCACAAACAGGGCTGGGAATATAACTTAGTCATCAAGTGTTTGACTAGTATGTAAGAAGCTATAAGCACAGACAACCTGAACAAGATAATTGTGTTTCATCAAAACTAAAAACTTGTCAGCTGCAGTGGCACAAGCCTGTAATTCTAGGCTGTTTAGGAAACAGAAGGATCACAAGTTCAAGGGCAGCCTAAAGTACTTTGGAAGACTGTCTCCAAATTAAAAATAAAAATGAGCTGAGATATAGTCCAGTAGTAGAGCTATACCCTGGATTTGGTCCTTAGTACACCAAAAAAAGGAAGAAAGATGAAAGGGAGGGAGGGAGGAAGGAAAAAGGCAGCAAATGGTTAATAAGCATTTGATAAGATGTTTGACATTGCTAGTCAAGAGCTGCTGATCAAATGACAGTGAGATACCACTCTGTATCCAAAATAATGAAAAATATCAAGTATTGTTAAGGGTGTGGACAAAGCTGAGAAATACATGTTTATATTTTGTTTACATATGAAGTATCCTGATCTATCATCATTGTTTGGAATATAAAATATTGCAGCTATGCCGAAGATAAGCAGTTCTTCAAAATGATTTTTCAGTTTTAATTTTAGGGTGTTGTGGTTTTTTTTGTTGTTGTTGTTTTTTTTAAGACTCTGATGTCATACTTTATTTTATTTTTTTTTATTTATTTATTTTTGGCAAAACCAGGGATTGAACTCAGGCCCTTGCGCTTGCCAGTGAAGCACTTATTCCACTGAGCCATCTCCCCGGCCCCCAATTTTAGGGTTTTTTGAGACAGGGTCTTACTCTGCAAACCAGCTTGTCTTTGAATTCACTATGTAGCCCAGGCAGGCCTCAAACTCAAAGCAATCCTTCTGCCTCAGGAGTGCTGAGATTACAGGCTATCATACCCAACTAGTTCTTCAAAATATTAAACCAAGATACTGTATGGCTCAGCAGTTCCACTCCTAGATAAGTACCCAAAAGAATTAAGAACATATGTTCCCATAAAGCTTATATGTGAACATTCAGAATAGCTTTATTTGTATTAGCCAGAAAAGTAGAAACAAGCCAAATGCCTATCAGCTAACAAGTAGATAAGCCAAGTGTCATATATCCATAGTGTTGTACTAGCCATAAAAAGGGTGAAATACTGACACATATGCTATAACATAGCAGAACCCTAAAAATATGCCAACTCAAAGAAACCAGACAAAAGTCTACAAATTGTGTGACTCCATTTGCACAGAATGTCCATGCACATCCATAGAGACGGGAAATGAGTGGTTGCCAAAGGGTAGCAAGGTCAGTGGCTGCCCACAGGTTATACCATTCTTGTTGACGTGATGGGAATGTTCTGGATGAGATAGTGGGGATGGCTGCACAATTGTGTTGAGTATATCAAAAGCCACTAGATTCTATACTTAAAATTGTGAGGTTTTTGTGACATGAATTGCACCTCAATGGCAATTTTTTAAAAAATGTAATACTGTGATAGCTCAAATGAAGGAATAATTGTGTAATTATCAAAAGGCTTATGAGTGATGCTCCAGCTGGGTGCAGTGCAAATGGCAGTGGGTATGGATATTGAAAAGCTATTTGGGTTGTAAATACCTTGAGGAGCTTGGACTTTGTCCTAAAGGCAATGACATTTAAAGGTTTTTGAGTAGAGGACTGATCACTTTTTCAAATCAGTGTTATTTTAGAGGATCATATTAAGTGGAATAATACATGAAGACCTAGGAGGCTTTTAGAGATGATGACAGACTTGATAACAACAGTGGAAGTCAGAACAAGGGAAGAAAGACATCTCCAGGTCCGATCAGAGGAACTTACTGGCTATAAGGGAGAAGGAAAGATGGCCCAGAGTTTGGATGCCAGAGTAGGTGGTGATGCCATTGATGGATTCACTCTAAATGTGCTGAATTTGAAGGTGTGTGTGAAACATTCAGGTAAAGAAGCCCCTCCATGCACATGGAGGTGCCAGGGCTAAAGCTGAAGAGAAAAGGGTAGATTCAAATAGAGGTCTGGATACCCTCAGTATACAGTTGATAATGAAATTGGAGTCTGGATGAGATCTCCCAGGGCATCAGTGCAAAGAGGAGGGCAGTAAGGATAGATTTGGGCTTGGGGACTTCAATGGCACACTTATATTGTATCTGTTCCTTGAAAGAGGAGCTGTTTGAAGTAATGAGGGAAACACTAGGTTGTTTTTGTTGAGGAATGACCAGAAGCTGGAGAACAGGGCCTCTTGAGTGCTAGCTACTGTTTTGAAACATTTGGCTATGAAAGGAAGGAGGAAAAAATGAGGCAGCAGCTTGAGGAATACTTTGGGTTGCTAGAAAAGATTCTGTTGTGGTGTGCTTAAGTCAGAAAACTTGAACATTTTTATTGGATCAAGAGAGGAGTCTTTACAAGACTGAATATATATGGGCAGTGTCTAGAAAGTGCCCAACGCAGCTGGAGAGATTGACTCAATGTTTTCTCTTCTAAGATAGATATTTGGAAGTGGAATGAAGTTGGGAACTGTCTTACCAGATGCTACATGCTAGGACTAAGGGAAGGGCTGGGGCTTGATAAGCATGGAGAGGATAAAACATTAAATATGAAGAATCGCTGGGCAGGTGGTGCACACTTGTAATCCCAGCATTTGAGGGGCTGAGGCAGGAGGATTGCTTCAAGTTCCAGGCCAGCCTGTGTGCTACACAGTGAGTTCAAGGCCAGTCTGAAATATATAGACTCTATCTTAGAATAAAAGAAAGGGAGGGGAGAGGGAGGAAGGAAAGAAGGAAGGAAGGAGTGTTGGTACACGCCTATAATCCCAACACTTGGGATCTGAGGCAGGAGGATCATTGGGAATTTGAGACCAGCTTGGGCTACAAAGTGAGTTCAAGGCCAGCCTGAGCTATATATATACCAAGACCTCTCGAAAGAAAGAAAAGCCCATAAAATAAATGTGAGGAATTTTTAAAGATTGTCAGGTAGCAAGACAGCCCAGATGAGCTTAGCTAATACGTAAAAATAATCTTTATTTAACCAACAAGTTTTTTCAGCTATATCCTTTTTAGTAAAATATGAGTAGCTGCTGTGTGTTGTAGTCCATAACCATGCACTAGACATTCTGCAAGCACTTTACATTATCTCATTCAGATCTTACAGCCAACCCATGAGGCAGGCATTGTTATCTCGACTTTATCAGGATGTGTACAGAATTGCCCAGGTCTACACAGCTGTTAAGTAAAGGAGCCACAATTATGTGTACTGTGCTCTATTCTGCTAAGTGCTATGAGGAGTGGTAGCTGTGGGTCAGAATGGTTCATGTTCTCTAGCAGCAGCAGGGACAGTGGCTGTTCTAGTTGGCTTTCTTCCTTCTAAGGTTCTCATCATGTGTAAGTTTCCTCTTTAGCCCTCTTTTGTGGACTAATCAATCACTTACATTTTTCATACCTGAGTGGGAGGTGCTTAGGATGAGGGAGTTGGGCCAGGCTTTGAGGGATTGGTCATTTAGGGCAGGCCTTTGTATTTTGTCTTCTTTCTCCACTGCCTCATGTATTTTCTTTCTCAAAATTTGCCCTTTTTCTGATCCTAAGTGATGGTGCCTCCCATAGAAGACAGGTCTCTTCTCACTCTTTTTGTTTTGGGATAACTACCTGTTTTCCCCACTGGTCAATCGGCCATTCTCTACTAACCACCCCTCTGCATTCTCCCCCCCCTCCTCCTCCTCATCCCTCCCCAGCGTATCTGTGAGGTGTATAGCCGGAACCCTGCCAGCCTGCTGGAAGAGCAAATCGAAGGTGCCCGGCGGCGAGTCACTCAGTTACAGCTGAAGATCCAGCAGGAGACAGGTGGCTTAGTGGTGAGTGATAGTAGGCGTAGATCTAGGAAGGGCACCTTGCAGTTGGTCTTGGGGTAAAGAGAGGAAGAAGACCAAGGCAGAAAGCCTGCCAAGTCGTGGCAGGACCTGAGGCTGAGCTTGTGTTTAGTATTCAACAAAGAAAAGACTGAGGAATACCACACACATGGAATATCATCAAGAAAAAGCTTATTTCTTGCTTTCCAAGAACTCATGAGGGCTTGGAAAGAAAGAAATAGGAAATCAGACTCCGAGCTTCCGCTCACTAATGTTCCTTCTTCCCTTCTGCATAGTTTGTTCATGGTTGATGTATATTCCTACCCTGGCTTTATTCAGGACTCATCTGGTAGCTTTCCCACCACCTGTCCTTCAAGTAACAGATCTGCTCAGAGAAATCCAAGGATATTTTAAAGTCAGTTATGTGAAGATCCCTGTCAGCTGTGGGTTCTATATAGGTAACTAATAGCTCTGTCAAAAGTTCCATAGAGATGGTTCTCTTATCTGTTTTCATCAAGGGCTTTACCATTAGTTTCTCTCCCCCATTTTTTTTTTTTTTTTAATAGACAGGGTCTCTATGTAGTTCAGGTTGGCCTTGAACCCACTGTGTAGTCCAGGCTGGCCTCAAAGTGATCCTCTTGCCTCTGCCTCTCAAATGCTGGAATTACAGATGTGTGCCACCATGCCTAGTTTACCATCAGTTTATCTCCCTCAAACCTTGGTAACTCCCCAGAAACTTTAAAATCTCCAAGAACATTATTTACCAAAACCAACAGAAATTATTTAAGGCTTATCTAGTTAAGACATTTTAATGCTGTTTTAAAAATCCAGATAAAAAAAGTTTAGGAATGAGACAGATAAAGTGTTCATTTTCTGAAAGATTTCTCACATTACATGGTGAGTCAGAAGTCAGGTTGCGGATCTAGGCTACCTGGTTTGAAATCCTAGTTCTGGTTACCATTTTTGGACAGATTACTTACTCCCTGGAGGCTCAGTTTCCTTATCTGTACATGGAGATTGTGGTAGTCTCCACCTAGCTGGGCATGGTGGAGCATGCCTGTATTCCCAGCACTCTGGGATTCCAACTTTGAGCCTAGACTGAGAAGCATAGTACCTTAGGGAGAGCTTGTCTTATGTGGGGGTAGCTAGGGATGTAGCTCAGTACAGAGGCCCTAGGTTCAATCCCCAGCACTACACAAACACACCAGTGTCCACCTAATAGGATATTATCAGAATTAAAGCATGCCCTGGCACAGGGGCCTGTGCATGTTTATTGCAGCTATCATTGCTGGGCTCCACGTGCTCATGAGGTAGAGAATATGAGACTTGGAGCTTGGAGTCTGGAGATGAGCTCCAACCCTGGCTTGAGAGTTGACCTGCTGTATAGCTCGGGCAAGTTAGTAAAGATCTGAGCTTCTGTTATTTATCTCAAGGAAGTAACCTGCCTCAATCAGAGTTGCTGAAAGATTAAGTGCAGTCAAGAAAAGCACTTTGTAAACAGTTGAATGCTGTCAGTGACACCCTCTGCAATGCCTGGAACTATCAGGCTGGCTGACACCCGCCAGTCCTCCCCAGTGAACTCAGAAGTAAACATTTTGCTTCTTCCCTCAGTACCTGCTTGAGTTTTTTGTCCTTGAGAATTAAGAAGTTCTTTCCTATATCCAGCCCAAAGTGGACAATTGGTACTCTGAGGTTCAGGGTAATGAATGCAGTGAGAAGTTTTGCATTTTACTAAGGGTAAGACTCCGTCCCACCATTAGGGGTAACCATCGTCTCAAACTGTACCTATGAAGAACTACCTCTCATAGCTTGGTATTTTTGAGGCAGAGAAGTAGAAATGACCACTGAGTACGAGCAGATACACTCTGGAGAAGGGTGACAAGCAAGGGGAGAGGCTCACAGAATCTGCCTGGCCTCTGGGCCTTTCTCTTTCAGGATGTCCTTCCTCTTTATGGTGATGCCAGCCAGAGACCATCAGAAGGTGAGCCCTCCTCCCCACTCCTGCCGCCCATCACCCCTTTTTTCCTCTGGCTTACAGTGCAGGGTTTTTATCTCATGTTCTTACCCATGGGGCAGATCCTGTAAAAGAAAATACGTTTTATCTGCCCTCTGGGAAATAATGTGAAAAGGCAGTACTGATACACAGGATAAACAAACAGTAGTAATGAGCATCTCTGATCAGGAGCCTTGAGTAGGACCAGGCAAATACTGGGATAAGTGTGGTCCTGACATCAGCTTACCTAAGGGCACTTGGTACTTAAAGACTCAGCAGATAGTGCTTGTGAAAAAGGATTGGTGGTCAGAAGAGGGGGTAAGACTAATTTGAACTATGCTGCGGTCTTCTTTGTGGAGCTGACATGCCCTATGCACAGGTGCAGAGGTAAGTGAGAGTAGGCGTGGTGAGGGTGGAAGGGGAAGTGCCCAGAGAATCAAAAGGCTATGAGGTGAGAGCCAGAGAAAAGACAGTGGCAGTGTCCCCATCCGGACACAGGTTCACAGAACAAAGCTGTTGCTTTCCCCCCACCTTACCATCTAAACCTTTCTTTTCAGGCCGTCTTTCTCTGGATTCCCAGGAGGCAGACAGTGGCTTGGATTCTGGAACAGAACGCTTTCCCTCGCTCAGTGAGGTAAATTCAGGACAGGTGAGGCCTGCTGAGGACTGCATTGACTGCACCGTCATTGGGCAGGCTTCGCTGCCCCTGGCTTATAGGCTCTCACCTGTCTGCCATGCACTTCTTTGAGTCACTGTGTTCTGGCTTCCAAAAGGAGGGTTTCCGATCATGCCTCTGTGCCATATCCTCAAATCTGGCTCTATTCTATAGTAGTCAGCTCTTGGACAGCCTCTTCAGTAGGGTGGAGAGGAAGGCCAACCATGTCATGAACTGCCAGGGACCTTAGTGAGTAAGAGGGTAGAACACAAATCTTCAATAATATAGCCGAAAGCATTTCTAGCTCGCTGGCATGACATCGCGTCAGAGGAATGAACTCAGGAGTGGCAGTCTTTCTTTGCTGCACATCTTTTTCTACTTGAACAGCTTATCTTTTCTAGAGTGGTCAGAGCATTTCAGGTTTTGACCCTAAAGGTTAAAAGTATTTTCAGTTTATATGTATAAGGTGCAAATATAAACTTACAATATAAGAGTGGAAGAAGTAATGATGATAACAGTAAAATAACAGTGATTTAACCAGATAATTAAATAGATGAATAAGTAGTTAAAAGCATGATAAAAGCCTAATTTATATATTCATAATTTGATTTCCTTGCTACTTTTGTCTATCGGTGGGAAGATGATCTATACACTTAAAAGGACCAGTGTGTAGGAAAGTGAAAAAGGGAGAGAGAATGGTACAGAGGGTGAAATAGGTATCCTTCAGTAGTATATAGTTGATGTTATACAGGAAGTGATGTAGTTGGTGGTAGAGTGAGTGGGCTGTGGGCTGACACTGCCTGGATTGAATCCAGGGAATACATTCTGAGCTCTTTGACCTTCAGCTATTCTCATACCTTTCCAAGTCTTAGTTGCTTTGTGTAAAAAGTGAAAGGAATGATAGTATCTATCTCAGAGAGCCAGTGGACACATTAAATGAGATACTATGCAAGCAGGGTACAGTATCATACAAGTGGGGTTCTTGTCAACTGATGAGCTGACCCTGAGAATTTCCTGGCCCAGGTTCCTTCTCACAGAGTTCTCTGTTCCTCTAGTCACTGGTGAATCGCAACTCAGTACTATCAGATCCCGGACTGGACAGCCCTCGAACCTCCCCTGTGATCATGGCCAGGGTGGCCCAGCAGCACAGGTGGCAGGGCTCTGATGCACCAGTTCCCCTATCCAGTGACCAGGTAAGTGATCAGAGTTATCCTGCAGGTTTCCTTTCCCCCTTTCAGAACTGTAGTTGGGAAGCGTGGTTATTACACTGCTGGATAGATGGAGGCTTACTCCTATCATCACAGCACCTCGGAGGCTTTGGCAAGAGGATTGCTATGCATCGAGGCCAGCCTGGGCTACATTGTGAGATCCTATCAGAGAGAGAGAGAAAAACAGAGACAGTAAATCCTCTCCATCCAGAAAGTGGTCTTCAGAAGATTGGATCACTACAATATTTGTAGATAAAGGGGGAAAGATGATGAGGAAGAAATGTAATACAAAATATCCTAACATTTGACCTGACCAGTAGCAAGTTAGTTAAATCTCGCCAGTGACAACTTTTGGAATGCAGATCTAACTTTTCTGTCTTCTTGCCTTCCCATCAGCGAGACTAAACCTTACTTTTTCCGTGACAGACCTACTGGTAGGCATTGGAGAAGTATGTGGTATTGGGGTAACTGCTGTGATGCCCTCCTGGAAGCCATTTCATGTGGCCCCAGAGAGTGGATCAGCTTGCCACCTGCTGCTTTTTGTTTCCATCACCACACACATACTCAGTGCCACTTGATTCTCTTTGACGGTGATTTTATTAAACTTCTCTCCTCTCTGGAGTTTAGGGTTATCAGCATTATCTCTTTTCCGTCACAGTATCTGTCCCCTGCTGTCAGTCTTCATTTATAAGTCTTCATTTTCCCACTAGGCTTGATTTTAAATACCAAGCATTTACTACAGTGCCTGGTAGGCAGGAGATATGTTAGTCAGCTTTCCCTTAATGTAACAAAATACATAATCAGTTTATAAGGAGGAAAGGCTTATTTTGGCCCAGCAGCTTCAGTGCATAGTTGCTTGGCCTTATTGCTTTGGGCCTGTGCGCACCCAGTACATCATAACAGAAGCATGAGGGGATAAGCTCTATCCATCTCCTGGCAGCCAGGAAGTAAAGAGAGGGGAAGGGCTGAGAGATGGAGCTCAGTGGGAAAGCTCTTGCCTACCACGTGCAAAGCCTGGTTCAAGTCCAAGCACCACAAAAATTACTTAGGTAGATAGGTGGATGGGTCAATGGACCTATCAATGAGGGAAGGAAAGGCTGAGGTTCTAGGGTCCCCCTCCCAGAGGTGAACTGCTCCCCCATACCCTAACTTCCTTCACTAATGCCACTTCTTTTTTTTTTTTTTTTTCCTCAAGGCAGAAGGATTTTTTTTTTCTCCGAATGCATTCAGGGCAAGTTTGGCTGGCTTGAGTTGTAGGGATCGAACCACAGCAACCTGAGGCTGACTGCTTTGTTGAAGCAGCCACTTAAA
>NDGN011322615.1:0-23335 GCA_002564285.1 Tympanoctomys barrerae
TTTTTGGTGGAACCAGAGCTTGAACTCAGGACCTTGCACTTGCCAGGGAAACATAAGTTGCTCTTTTTTATCCTCTCTTTTGCCTCTTATAAAGAATCATGTGATTATATTTCATCCTTGTAGAAGAATATACACTATACTACATGTCCAGGAAAGTCATTTTTAAAAAATTATTTTAAATAGTAAAACCAAAAGCAAAAGCAAAACAAATAGCAAAACCAATGGCAAAAACAGAGTAACATACAAAAGTACATATGGTACATATTTTCAAAACAAGAATAGCAAATTAACAATGATAGTTATATTATTTATTTTTATCATCAAATCTGTTGCTCAGATTGTCTGTGTTAGTTCCTTGTTTCTCTTTAATGCCTATTGGTCTTATATTGTTTATCTTTATATTTTTTGTGCAGTTGTTAAATTATTATTTCTTGGATTCTTGTTGTTTTTAATAGATCTGTTTTTACTTGTTCACAGCTTCAATAGTGTCTTCAAGGTCTGAAAGTCTATCTTTACTTTATTCAAACACTTTTGACAACTTTTAATGGAATTTTTAATTTCCTGTATATCTCTGCATGTGTTTCATGCATTCTATTTCTTGCCTACATGTTTCACTCAAGGCTTACTTCATTTTTCTATCCTTCTGTGTTATTTTTATCAATGTCTTCTTTAGAAACACTTAGAAATTCTTTCATTATAGCTATCATTTTTTTTTTCTACCTGGGAGATTCTTACCTGATTTTCTCCATACTCTTAAGCAGTTGTTTCTTTACTTCAGTTGTTATTACTTCAGAGACTTCAGGTTTGTGACTTCCAATTTCTTCTATGCTGATGTCTCCTGGATTTGTTCCAGGTAGACTCAGGGCTTGGGGTTGTATTTTGTTCCTTCTTTTTGTCATTTTCTATTTTGTAGAGAACTCTTTATCTTGATTTCTGTGATTTTTTTTGTGAAAATTTGACAGTAGATAGTTGTATCCTTGCAATCAGGACATCTCTGTAAAGGGTCTGCTCTTTAGGTAACTTTCTTGTCAGAGATTCTTTTTTTGTGTGTGTATGTCCCAAGATTTTCTCTTCTTTATTATTCAGACTGAGATAATTGGTTTTTGTTTGGCACTGTTGTATGTCTTTTGGTATAGGGCTTTGGTGAAGTTATTACCCAAGTACCTCCTGATATTACACAAGTGAGAACATGTGATTAAGGCAGATATAGTATCCTATTTACAGCAGTATAATTAACAATACTAATAACATCTAGTGAAATTCAGAAATTCACAAAATTTTGTAATTAATGGTTTTGTACTTTAGACCGTAGGAGCAAACATTATAGCTGTTATAACAAAGCAGATTATGAATTGGGAATGAATTTGTATTTAAATTTGTCCCCCTGAGTTCATGTACCTGGATTTGTCTGGGAAGATTAGTTCACCCAAGTTATCTCCTGCTACCTCTGTTCCATGAGGCTCCTCACCCCTAGGCCTGGGCCTCAGGCAGGGCTCCCCTGGGTGTAGCCATAAGCCTCAGCTCAATGGGTCTAGTTGTACTAAACTTGAACTTGCCTAGCTGGGCCTGGTTCCTGAGCTCCAGTCCTCCTGGCTCTACCCCTCTGTGCTGAACTGGCTGAGCCTGGCTGTTGGGTCCTTCCTTCTCAACTCTGCTATGTTTTGTGTGTCATTTTGGGCCAAAAAAAATTCAAGGAAGTGCCACATTTCCTATCACATAAAGGCTTGTATAGCCATTGATTGTAATTACTATGCTTTTTCTTCTACTATGAGGATCATAGGTTCACACATGGACAACTTTGTTCCAGATCTTAGTCTAAGAAGGGACACATGCTGGAGGTGACCTCCAGAGGATGGGTAACATTTATATTCTAAGCCATTATAGTTTGTGAGTTGACTGTTACCAAATCGTAACTATGAAAAGGCTGATATATATACCAGCTAATTTAGAAATTACTCCATGCTAGGACTTATGCTAAAAGTCTAACATATTTTGTAACTCTTAACCAGCATACAAATCTATGAAGCTAATAATTATTTTACCTTGAAAAAAGCTAAGGATAGGATATTTTTCAGGATTGTAATCATGTTGTATGATATGTAAAGCTGGGTAATGAATTCCGTATTGAAATCTCTCCATTTGCCCAGGACACATGAAACTCAATATGTTAAAGAATCAAACTTCAGGGGCCGGGGAGATGGCTCAGTGGAATAAGCACTTCCCTGGAAAGCACATTGGTCTGAGTTCAATCCCTGGTTCTGAAAAAAAAAATCAAACTTCAAATCTTAAAATACTTTGAATCATTAAAATGGTATGATTTATTAAGTATTTTCAATATGCAAATTATACATCGTGTAAAAGTAGCACAATGGGAAATATCTATTTGCTGCTCTGGGCTTGAGTTACCAAGCTATATGGAGAATCATACTTTATGAATCTTAAACAATCTTACACATTCAAGAGCATCTTCTGTAATGTTAGAATAAACCAGAATTTACCTACACAATTATTTATATCTTAGTTTCAGCTGTTACACTGTTGGCTCAAGCCCAGTTAAGAGCACAATGTCAGACAAACAGCTGTCTGACATTAAGGAAATATGCCTCATGGTCTACCTTTCCAAAACCATGAAATGTTTAATATTTGACATGTCACCCTCATCCCAGTTACTTTGTGTGAAAAGTGCAACCTGTAACACTTTACAACTTATTGCAAAGGAACTTGAAATAACTGATCTTTGTATGAATTATGTAACAGTAAGCCTGATGATTGATTGTTCTGTTAGCCCATATCCTTGTGGCTGAGCCATAGAAAAAGTTTGGGGCATTAGAACAGGAACTGGTTGCAATGTCAATATCTGAATTCTGGTCCGGATTCTGCTTCTAGTTTGTTTTGTTATTCTTAGCAAGTAACTCATGATATCTGGACTTCATTTCCACATTTCATTGTTCATTTTTCTCTCTTAAATAATGAGGAGTTAGGAGAACATGTTCCTTTTTGTTTGCCTGTTATCTTGAAAACGCACTGCTCTTAAACCGGAGGAATGTAAACACATTTAGCTTTTGAAATACAACTCAAAGTTGGGCCACTTCCAACATATATCATATTGCCAAGTTCAAGATGATGTGAAAGCTTCTTATGGATAATATTTAGCCATATTCTTGCTAATGAATGTGTCTCTTTTGTCCTTGTATGTCTTTCATGAGATAAATAATGTCATTTTTAAATTTTTGATTATGTCCTCTTTTTAGTTTTTAATATTTAGAAGGCCACATTTCCATAGTCATTTTCTCAAGGGTACACATTAGTTTAAAAGAAAAAAATCTGAGTTTTTTCTATTATCAACTATCTTTTACATACGTTGGTAGCTTTGTATATTGTTTGAACTATCTTTCATATACATTGATAGTTTTGTATACTGTTTGAATCAGTGTTTCATGATTATTTTTTTTCATGATTTTTATTAAAAGCATGTAATTTTATGTACTTTGATAAAGGTGTATATATATATATACTAAAATGTATGTTATATTATATTAATACATACAGAGAGACAGAGAGAGAGAGAGAGAGAGAGAGAGAGAGAAAGAGAGAGAGAGATGGTTTAAGTATCATCCTTCCAGGATCATAGGAAAAATGCAATTCAGTGATTTGTAGACTGGTAAATTAAAATTAGGCTTCTCACCAGTATCTATGTTATTTGGTTTCTTATCAAGAAAGTAAACTAGGTGATAATGTATTAAAACCTTACTCTTGAAAATAACCCTTCTGTGAATGTGTCACAGCACTTAGGACAGCATGGAAGTCACCATGTTTTCCTGCATCTCAGGAGCACCGTCACAGTGCTTGATTACTTCACCTAACAGGCTCTGAGAAAGATAGACCCCGATGTGGCAGCTTGTAGCTATACATTAGTGTGGCTTGTGTTAGAGCCAATTGCCATCTGACCTCTCCTCCCAACAGAGGCAGTGTAATGCCATCTGTACATCTTTTAGTCACATTAAATCATGTCATTTAAAGGGGCTTTGAATGTGAATGAGTTTACCTTATGCTTAGGAAAGAAATTAGTCATACTGCTGAACTACAAGTCCATGTTCATTTGCATTCTCCAGTTTTCGTATTATTTTCATCGTATTATTTTTTCTGGATTGGTAATGACACTGTTAGAGACAGGATCCATTTAAATTTTGCTGCTGTGATAATTAGAATATGACTAAAAGTAAAAAAGAAAAAAACAAAGAATGGCATCAAGGTAATTTAAAGTTTGTATTTATATGTCAAATGGGTCTGAGGGTTGAAGCGTAAACCATCTTTCATATCTAGGCATGAATGCTTTCAGGCACGATTTGTATGAGCAGCTGCCTTTCCAGTGTATGCTTATTATTTTGAATCTGAATCTCTAGGATCAGGGATCCATGACTTAAAAGGCCTGCCTGGTTATTTGGATACATTAGAGGCTGGAAACCACTGCTCTAAGTTGTTTTGAGTTGAATGTCTTGTCATCTTCAATTGAAATCCTGTTACAGGAATGAGAAATCAGAAATTTCATAACAGAACTAGCAATGGATTAAAAAGATATTTGATTTTAAAAGTCTTCTCACTAGAGTATGTCAAGATGAAATTTTGTATTGGGACACTTTCAAGAGACATGTGAATTTTGGTTGACAAGTGAGCTCAGTGCCCACTTAGCGTTTGATCCATCTTAGGCCTGGATGCCACCCACTACCACCCCGACTCATGCAATCATAGGCGGGGCTTTAAGAGGTGACTGAATTGTGGGTACATGATAGATAGTAGATTAGTCCACTGATTGGTTTAGCATAGTTCTGGGTGTGGGTGATGGATTTAACTAACGAGGGAAGATCTGCCGTTGGTGTGGGTGGAAACAACCTATAAGCTTGCAGCCTAAATTGAATAAAAAAGGAAAGAAGAAAGCTCACTGCTTCCTGCTTGCCATGCCATGGACTGCTTCTCTGCCACGTCCCTATGCAATGTCACCCTGCCTTAGAGGCAGGAGATGACAGACTGAAGCCACTACAGACTATGAGCTGGTAGGTGTCAGGTGTTTGTCTCAGCACTGAGAAAGTACTACACAAACTCAAATGTGCCACAGGATATCTGGATATCAATACAGAATAATTTACTACATCTGGGACTTTGAGTAACTAGAATTTTGAAATTGTACGAGAAATGTATAGATATTTATTCTGTGTAACTTTATGTCAACTTGAACACATCCTATGTAAACTAAAGTAAATGCTTAACTTTAGTTTCAATATCTACATTTAGAGAAGAACTTTTATAGGTTGTCTCAAGGGGAAGATTTAGTTCCTCAATCTAAAAATCTCTACCTTTTAACCAAACTATAATGCTAACACAAAAGGCTACTGTTTTTTCAACTGGCTTAATTTTTGCATCATTGATATAAAAACATCGAAATATTTTGTGAGTTAATTATATAACAGTGGCATGTTCTCTGATTGACAAAAGAAAATTTAAAAATGTATGCTTCTAAGTATTACATTACTGACAGAAAACTCCTACTGTCAAGTGTGAAATAATTTTCCTTCAGTGATTTTTCAAATAGTAGATGTCTTTGTGATGTATGTTGATCATTTGGACCATTGAATTCTCATGATACTGCCTTTTGAAGAGATTTATGCTTTAAAACAATAGCTAATAAATTATTGCCTTAATTGCCAAAATAATGCCTCATTGTGTGCTTTGTATAGTAAACAACTTAAAGTATGACTATGAGCAATTGTCTACTGATTATAAAATCTGGACTAACAAACAGAAATATATTAATGTCTAAAATTGTTTTTAAGTAAACTGCTAACATTGTCAGAATAATTAGTATATAATTATAGTCAGAGTTTATAGTATGTGAAGTTGTCTTTTGAAGGCTGAGAAGGCACTGTCTGTCTCAGAGGCAGTGTAGGGATGTGGCCTCTATGGTTATTAATGGGAACAGCTTCCCGTTAGGAGTATTTTGCATGTTGCATAGATCTCATCTTACCTAGATCCAATCTGCTCTAAAATTCCACTGGCACATAGCAATATTTTAAAAGAAAATTATCCTTGGAACTTATGGTCAAGCTGACAACCATCAGAACTAAAATCTAGATTACTCTTGATTCTTACTACTCAGCTTCTGGGACACTGAAACAGAATTCAACTACTTCACAGAAACTTTGGAAAACTATTTCTTTTCATCTGTCTTTTCTTTCTCATTAACAAGGCAACAAGGAAGCATAAGATTTGAGGTCAGGCATTTATTAAAATCATGATTATACCAAGGGCCTCTTGGCTTATAGTGTTGGGTAACATCATTTTGCGAGGTTTTATTTTTGTTCCTTTATGTAATATCATTATTAACTACAAAATGAAGGTGACTGACACCAATATTTCACACTGCCTAGAGTCAATGGAAACAGATGTAAAAGAAGTTTGAGTGTCCCCATGTTGGCATTCATGATGAGCTCTCTGAGTCACACATATTCTGTTACTCGGCTTCTGTATGTGTTCCCCGCTCTGATGAATGAGTTGCAATGTCCCACATAACAAACCTCTGCTCCTCTTTTTAAAATGCAAGTGGACGTGGACCTTTGCAGTTCATGGTTGATGTGATGTAGTTCTATGGGTCTGATCAGCAACAATTCACTTGCAGGCAGAGAATCTTTTCAAGCAGAAGATCATTCTTCAGTCAAGATCTGAAATCATCCCTGCAAGGTTCAGCGTTACTTTTTTGAAAACAAACAAATTCTCAGATTCTGCTCATCTAGGTTGCATGGCCTCCCCCTGAGTTTCCTATGTACTTTATTCATTTTGCTGTCAACATCTTTTCCAATATATGTGTCCTCCACCTCTCATTTGAATTATAGCACATGCTCCTCAAGTACAGAATTGATATATTATTTGCTAGGAAATCTTACCATCTACTACAATGTAAAACATTTGTCATAATTATTGAGTTGTTGATTAGTTCTGTTTCCCTGTACTTTATAAATATGTATCCTACAAACACATAAAATTAGGAAACTGGATAAAAGTAGACTTTATGAAGATTGATACCACCATTCTTGGAACCTACCTGGCATATTTAGCCAAATCAAAAGTATACTTTCTTGTAGCCCAGCAATTCCACTTTAGAGTAATTAACTTAAAGAAATTCTCAGTCAGGCATGTAAAGGCATTTTAAAAAATGTATTTAGTACAGGGTCTATAGGGTCTCACTACACAGATGGGTCTCGTAGTGATCCTTCTGTTTTCAGCCTCCCAGATGCTAGGATTACAGGCATGCACCACCATGCTTAGTCTCAGTTGCCATTTCAGCAAACCCTGGGGGCAGGGCCAGCCCAACACACCGGGGATAGGACCCCAGTCCCTGTGTCTGCCTAAGCAGGCACTTTAATGTGCTGAGCCATCTAAGGGCATGTCTTTTTTTTTTTTAAATGCTGTCAATAGCAGTGTTAATTGTAAGAGGCAATCTGAATGGGTGTCCATCCCTATGTGGTAGTTTTATCATAGACTGTACTCCACAGCATTCAGAGAAAATGGAGGCAGAGAGGTGAACGTGCAGAAATATGTGCTAATCTTTAAAATAGTATGCTGAGTGATAAACATGATAATCTATAACATAATAATGTAAAATCCATTCACACAAAATAGCAATGCACATTATCAAGAGCACATAAAACCAAAAGAATATATGCTAAGCACATTTGGATGGTTGTGTTGATAGAAAAAAGAACATTAGAATAAGGAATTATAATAAGGAATGGCAATAAAGGGGAACATATGTTTTAAATGGAAAAAGAAAAAGAAACTCATGGGGGGTTTAAAAAATCAAAGTCCAACAAGGCTGTTATGAAATTTGTAATGGTTAAAGGGTGCTGATGAAACCTCAGTGATTTCTAACATTGAGCAATTTGAACATGTTATTTGTTCATTGGCCAACTATTAATGGATACTGTTAGAAGAGGAAGAAGTTTCAGATTATGGAAAGGGAAGAACATAGGCATTTATCTGAAAGTAACCTCTGTCTTCTTAGGAAAGAAAAGAGACTGAAGTTTGTGCCAGGGTGCAAAAGGTGAGAACCAGGGAATCTGCATTCCTGCTTGTCTGAATCAAGGGCTTGGCACTTTCAGAAATGTCTTAAAGGGTTAGTCTTGAAATCAGAGCCTACCTTTCACAGGCTTTTATCCCTTTCTATCCAAAAAGAGAAATAAAAGCACTTATTGAGAAAAGCAGGGAACTCATGAAACAAATAATAGTTCTTTTAAATCATGGAGGAAAGGTTATGTTAACCAATCACCAAAACAAGAAAGGGGAGAAGAAGACAAAAAAAATCAAGTAATCAGGACACTTTGACAGGTGGTAGAAAATCAAGCCAAGAGAGAAACAGGACTGCAGTAGTGTCAGTCTGCCTACATGGTAAAGTGGAAAGAAAAGGCAATGGTAAGGATACAGATTCTTTAGTTATGTGCAGGAGTACAATGCAATTTTTTAAAACCTCATTTCATGTTTTGTTTCTTAGTCCGATCAAAAGTTTTCTAACTGCTTTCAGAACTAGCAGAAACAAGGACATAGGTTAATACTATTATCAGGAAATTAGGACCAATACTCTCTGCTCCTTTATCTGTAACCACCGTTTTCGCTTGCTAGTAGCTGTCATTACAGCCATCATTTCTGTTATCAGCCTCCAAAGCAATGATTCTCAAATGTTGTGCATTTTTTTGTATAAATTGTGTTGGCAACTTGTAACCTTTCTTTCAGCAGAAATTCTGAAGTGGGAATCTACATTTCTATCAATTCTAGTCTAGCTGCTAGTGTTGGTAAACCCTGTTCTGTGGAACTTCTCTCAAGGGTTGATTTTGGTACAAAACTACAAACACTACATTCTTTAAGATACAGTCATAATAAAAGTGAAGGTTGAACTACTGGGTAGTAAGCTCATGGAATGGGTGGTATTTTTGGCTCCCTCCCATTGAATATCACTGTGAAGGATTAAAAGATACTTATAAATAAAAGACGTGCTGTTATGGATACTTTTGAGCTGTCATTATTTTGTCCACACTTGAGACATTTTTTGCAAGTCTAAAATGACGAGATGAGAAAAGGGAAGGAAAACCTGGCCATACTGCAGCAGCAGTGCTGGTCTGTTTTGAAAACTCGGAATGGGAAGCACTTCCGAGCACTCCTTTCTAAAACTCGTCATTTTCCATCATTTACTCATGAAGCTGCAAAATTTAAAGAGTAGCACAGACTTTGAAGAAAAGTACTATTATCATGCTAACAGGAAATAGAAAGCTAACAACATTTGCAACACTTAATTTTTCTCCAGGGCCTCTAAAAGAAAACCCAGGCTATGATCTAAGTGTATTTATGCAGTGAAGGCTGACAATCAACCCAGGACAAGTGAGCAGGACATTCTTTCCTTAGGCGACTTTACTGCTGCTGTACTATTTATTATCCCTTGGGGAGAACAGAGAGCAGGAGAGGCCAACTGTCTCATTCTTTTGAAGAAATAGTTGGGGCAGGGCCTGGAATAATGAGAATATAATGTTTTGTTCTCACAGCAAATTCTTCCTATGGTCAAATGGTATATTAGAAAAGACTAGAACCAAATAACTAATTAAATTAATAAACTGACTCAGGGACACTCATACACAAAGAAAATAAAAAAAGAAGAAAACCCAAATATACAATTTATGGTCATGGTACTGTTTATATTAAAATAGCAACTCAAAAATCTGGAACCATATTTGACTTTAAAAGGGCCAAAGTTCAGTAGAAAAAAATTGAGGGCCAGCAAGATAGCTCCCTGGACTAAGCATCAGCTTAGGCAAGAGCAGAAACCACAGTTTGATCCTGACAGCACATGCTGCACCGGCCCCAGCCCTGAGCATGCTGAGCAGGCAACAGAGACCAGGCATGGTGGTGCACGCCTATAATCCCAGCACTGGGGAGGCTGAAAACAGGAGGATCGCTACGAGTCCAAGCTGCGTAGTGAGGCCCTGTACTAAATACACACAAAAAGGCTTCAGAGTTGCATTAGAATAAAACAAAATGATATTTAAAAAAAATATCTTCTTAAAATATCTGTCTAAGAGGGAGGGAACATTTTAGGACAGATAACTTTGCAAAAGTAGGTGAGTTACTTGCAGTAATTAAATAATTTTTATAGAAGCCTCCAGTTACTGTCATATGATTTCTCCCATTGAAGTATTGTCTTCAAAGCGGTTACAACAATAGCGCTTACAATGTGTTTATATTCATGAAGGCAAACCTGCATACTAAACTCAGCATAGAAACACAAAAATCATTTGCTTATAGTAGCAATTTACAAGTTAATCGGGTAGGATGAAGCGACAAGTATTTTTTTCCTTACCTTTTCCCTGAAAAGGAATATTTTATTTTTCAGGGAGCACGTCTCTTCCCTTTAGATAACTGGAGAGGAATCAGATCCTGAACATTTTGCTGCACATTTTACTGCTACTGTGCAGAGTTTCAGTTGCATCTGTGGTGTTCTGTCCCCAGCCGTTCTGCTAGTTTTTTTGGAGAAGTATGACTCCTATTAGTGCTTCAATCTGATTTAGAAGGGGGAAAAAAAGTTTCCTGGCATTTCCCCCACTCCTTCTTCTTATTTCAGTGGGTTTATTACCAATATCTGTGCTGACCAAAAAGACAAAAAGCACAGTTACAGTTGTCAATGTTTCAGTCCAAATCCTGAAACCAATGAGGCCTTTTCTCTCTCTCCTTACACCATTTGATTTACTTTCTTGTGAAGTTAAGGGTAGATTTGCTTAAGTTTTATCTTGTTTTCCTTTGCTTAAGATCCGTTTCCCCATGCCGGACGTCCTGAAGATTACTTGTAGAGATCTGACACCCATCTTTCTGTGGCTATGGAACCCTGGCAGATTAAACTAGGAACACAATAGCACTACATTATTTTTCAGGGTACCAGGGAAATACCTTCCACCTCCATCCTTAGTTTAGTAGTGGCTTTTAAAATAAACTGGTTAAGCTAAAAGGGTTTCAGTTTACAATAAATATTAAAGGTATGTAGATGTGAAAAAAGTATGTGGGTAGTTATTTCTGACCATTGTAAAGGATAGTGTTAGAAACTCAAGGAAGTTCAAGTTTCAGGTGGTGATTTTGAAATAGGGCCTTAGATATTCATAAACAATTAATTTACTTTGGAAAACTATGCAGTTTTCAAAGAAGGTTTTTTTTTTTTTCCAAATCTTGTGTTTGTTTTTTTTTTCTCCCTTAAAACTTGTACGTAATGTTGTAGCAGTATCATTACAAATGACAAAAAGAAAAAAAATCTACAAAATAATATTCTAGGATGTAAGATATAAGCAGAAATGCTGAAAAATACAAAATGTGTGGTTTAGATGTACAACGGACAATACACGGCAGAAAGAGAGTTCTCAAGGTAACAATAGTTGTTCACAAACTTACTACTCAAAGATTATCTTTGCTGTTTTGTTCTTCTCTGGCTTAACTCCTTTGTTTCTTCTTTCGTGATACTATTGAAATGATTAGCCTGTGAATTCTTTGAAAGCAGAAAATATTCTTCATTTAATTCCTTACTGCACTGTCTTAAGAATGGAAGGTGGACTCCTTGTGTGAGTTTGTTCCTTGTGGGAGGCTGTTCACGGCTTATTTTATTTTATTTCTTAGTAAGTATTGGTAAGAAGAATAATTATTTAGGTGGATAAATGAATAGAGGTCATGCTATCACTAATATGAATTGGTGGTCTTCCAGCTAATGTCAGAGCTCTTCTCATCAAACTGTTCCTTAGTTGATAACTACAAATTTATGTCATAATCAGCTTCAATTTTTTGTTTATAACATATGTCTGAATTTGAAAGCCATCAACTAAAACTAGTCTTAGATTTTGATAGACATGAGCCATGTCTGAGCAATAAGGGTAAAAGAAGATACAATAATCACTGCGGTTATTTGGAATCAGACAAGGAACTCCTAATTTTGCTTGAATGAGTTTTAGTTTTCAGTTCATGTGGTTGCTTTGTAGACAAAGCCAAAACCAAAGTGCTGCTCCCTACAAACCTTCAAAGATGGAGTGCAGGCAATTGCCTTATTTAGAAATACTCTTTCAAGTTAGGTTGTGTGCTCTTCCATGCAATCTAAATTTAAATTTCCTGAAAGTAAAACCTTCGCGCTGATGTAATTTTTGGAAAGAGACACTACAGCTGAATAATCATATGCCTTTAATGCCAAATTCAGTCACATCAAATTATTAATTTTTTTTTGGTGTACTCATTTTACACTTCCAAAGTTCTGCACATAGCTCTCTTCCAGCCCTTTTTCCTGAGCTTGGTGAGACGTCTTAATTTTGAAGACTTGAAGGAGAATTGTGTACCTAATTCTGTGGTCATGTTGGAATTCTTTTTTCCCTCCTAAAACTTCAGAGTGCTATTTTTGCTCATCTTCTTACCAGCTTAAGTCAATTCACATTTCAGCCCCTGTAGTTTGAATTAATTTTAGATATTTGTATAGTTTAAGAATAGAATATACTTACATTTAGGAAAGGGCTTTTGGGTGGGCTTACAGAGGAGAGAGAGGATACTTTACAATGACCAACTGCATGATGAGGTGCTACAGGACCCAGTGACTGCTCAGTCCAAGAAGCTGAAGACCTCAGAACAAGAGAAATGAAGCTGCATTGCTGGCCTGAGGCCGAAGGCTCGACGTGTCCTTGGAGAGCTGTTGTGTGAATCCATGTTGAAAGACAACAGCAAGAACAAATACACACTTACTTAAGCGTACGCTTCTCAGATGAAAGCAGACTTTGTTCACCCCTTTTTGTCCCCTGCAACCACAAGCACCTCATTTTTCCGACCTCTGTGGCAATCATCTCTGGCAACGCCTCCGTAGATACCATTAGAAGCGTGCTTGACTTCAACTAGGCATCTGTCAGTGCAGTCAGGTTGACAACCAAAGTTAACCACCACTTCACTTAATTTATATTCTTTTATAGTTTTATTACATTTTGTAGGGTTTCAATTCAAAGTGAAAGAAATTTGCTTTGTATGCCAGACTGCCCTGTCCTTTGATGGTAGTTTTTTCTTTTTTTCTTTTGCCTCTAGATTTCTTTATTTCTAGCTTCAAAGTTTTAGGACAAAAAATTAACTCAGAATACAGTGGTTTTGAACAGGGCAGAGACTTATGTGTTTCAAAGACCCAGAGTCATGCTTACACGTAGTAGGTGTTCGGTGAATATCAGATGAATGAATGTGAAAACCGTCATTACCTGTTTACGTTGCTGTTATAAAAGCAAAAATTATATAGACAAAAATCAGTATATCTATTAAGTAGTCTCTTTAAAAATAAAATTCAGAATAACCTATTAAGTATTTTTTGAAATAAAAGCATACCTACAGTAGATCACACACACAGAAATCCATTATACATTTTCTTTTAACCTGAACCTCACTGTGACATGTAAATTGACTTGTTTATGTTAATGGTAGCTATTTAGGAGTAAATTTCCAAAGCACTGCATGATAATTAGATTGGGCATAATTTACATACTGCGTGTTCCTCTGCAAATGGGCTCCTCCAACAAGGTATAAGGTAGAACAGAACACGCACCTCTAAACCGCCTCTGAACAGATTCTCATTACGTAAAACCACACACACGGTGCAGCAAAGATAATGTCAGCACTTAATGCAGAAAAATAATGCAACATGTTCTTTTTTGTGGTTCATTTGCTGCCATATGCTACTTGAGTAATGAAAATTTCTCTATTCGTATTTGGTATAGAGAAAGAAGTGCATGTAGTCTGAAACCCAAGTCAATAATGAAGCCTTGTATTTGCTGTTTCTGGAATGACTGCTAAGTGTTCAGTTATGAAACATCTCCAGGTTATTAGGAAATTTCATTTGATCTTTCCCCAGTAAGGACTAGAGAAGGGCTTTCAGTCTTCCTTTTTCATTACGCAGTTACTGAGTAATGAAAATTATTCCAAATTTGGAAATGCCTAATAACTATGCAGTTCTGATAGTGCTAAATTAATTAATATTTAAACATTTTTATCTCCATAAGAGAATGCTATTAGAGAATTACTGGTTGCCCAAATACTCATATTTATCATTACTTTATATGGTATCAAACAGAACTATGAATTAAATATTAATTTAAATTATTCTAAAATGTATCAAAAATTCTATTAATTATCTAAATTATTCGAGGTTATGGGAGGATCTGGAGTACAAATAACAAACTTTATCAATATTTAAACAGAAATGAATTAAATAACTTATTTAATATACTGAGAAGCAATGTCTACAGCTTAAATCTGAATAAATAAAAACCATGCTTTACTGTTTATTTTATATGATTGTGGGGAGAAAACTGGTTCTAAGACACAAAAATAATCCGAAACATAGAGAAGGGATAGCAAATAATGGCTGCCTGAGTTTGCTCTTAGGATGGGAGAAGTTTTATGTCACAACAAAAGTCTCTGTTCACCTCTTCTTCACGGAGTCATCCTATGAAGTCAGCAAGATTTTTAGATATTTAAGTGATGCCAGCAGCTCTTGGTCTCATTTGAAATTATCTATCAAAGTCTGTAGTGAATAGACCTACTTGTCTGCGTTTATGTTCTCTGCTTATATTGACTGCAAAAATGTTTTTCTGCAGTGCAATTTTATTTATTTATTTATTTATTTATTTATTGTAGGGAAAGGTCTACATGGTGTTCAGGGTCTCACTACTAGATTGCACTCATAGCAATCGGCCTGTTTACAGCCTCCCAAGAGCTGGGATTATAGGCTTGCGCCACCACGCCCAGTCTCAGTTGCCATCTCAGTGCACCCCTGGGGATGAGGCAGGCAAGCAGGCCTGGGGGATTGAACCCTGGGCCCCTGCAACTGCTTGCAGGCACTTTAATCTGCCAAGCTATTTTAATCCACGCATTTTTATAGTTACCATGCACTGAGCTAACACTCTCCTGCTTTGTGTTGTCTTGATGTACATTAAAATGCACTGAAAAAATAGGTACTTGACCATAGCTGTTAAAGACTTATCCAGCTAGAAACAGTGAGTGATGAGTTACAAAAAGAAAAAGCAAGCCAATGCCCCTTTGTGAATACTGACTGTTAAGTAGATATCAAAAAGCAATGGGGGCTGGGGAGATGGCTCAGTGGAATAAGCGCTTCCCTGGCAAGCTCAAGGGGCTGAGTTCAATCCCTGGTTCTGGAGGAAAAAAAAAAGAAAAAGCAATGAAAACAAACAAAAGCAATGCTTTAGGACAACATGGCTGGGGGGACAAACAGTGGCACTCAAAACAGTGGGAGGGGAGGGGGGACAAGAGCAGAACTTCTTTGTTCCTCCCTGTCCCACATACGTTATACTAAGTTTGCTCTAAACATATATAAATTGCTTACTTAGAATCTGGAAAGACTTTAGGACAGAAATTCTATGGCTAACTGGACAGAAATTTAGTGCTTGTTTTATTTGTTCTTTTTAGTGTACATTTGCTTTGGACAGTGGGTATATGCATGTCATATATCTTGAGCATCTGTGATCACTTTACCTCCCTCTTCCTTCCCTCTCCGCAATGTACTCCTGCATTTCCAGAAAGATCGCCTTCTTTTCTTCCTCCCATCTCTCCGTAATTTTACTCAGTACTTACATTTTAAGGTTCTCATATAAGAGAAATCATGGGATATTTAACTTTCTGCATCTGATTTGTTTCACTGACTATTATGATGTTCAGTCCTGTGAGTTTGCTTGTGAAAGGCATGCATTCTCAGGAGCAGGACCTTGTCTTGCTCTTTGGAATCCTATTAATAGATTCTGGGACTCATGACAAGTGGAGGGAGATGAGGATTCTTTAGCTTTAAAATGCTGGTGCTCGCGGGAGGTTTGAGGCAGAGGAGATGATGTTAGGGAGATGGATGGGTGTTAAACCAAAAGTCAGTATCTTTGGGGGTGAAAATGTATGGTACAATGGGAGAATAAAGAGAAAAATGGAAGAAGTTAAAATAAGAGTTTTGAAAAGACCAGTTGCTTTCTCTTTGTCCTTTCTGTGTCTCTTATCCTGTCGTTTTCTATAATAGTTGAGTTAGACATTGTAAATATGAACGGTAGCCAGGGAAGAATGAGAGGAAAGAATAGTACAGCAAACAACGATTTTCCCAACTCTTCTCTGCATTGTTAGCTTCGCTTCATTCAAGCTTTACTTTTATATTCGATCTGCAGTCTTTGTTCCCTTTCCCCAAGTTTGAGTAAATGTGATAGAGGTGATAATCTGCCAAAGTCTAGTCAAAGTGCTAAGAAGAAACTCATTCTGCCATTTTCCCTCCCTCTAACTCTTTCAGGTCTCAGGATGAGCAATAAAGGACAGGAATAATTTCTTTCTACTACTCTGTCTTCCCTCCACCGTCAGCTTCGTTCCATACGTCCTGTCAGCCTCAACACTGCTGTGCCCCTGCACTGGGACTTCTGAAAGAGTAGTTTTTGATCGTCTCAGAGTTTTGGCTCTTTTTGTGTGTGTGTTACCCAAAGAAATGCTACAGCCCTAAATAGTCTAGTCTAAATATTCTATTCTTTGTTTCTACTCAGAGAAACACAGTCCAACAGACATAAATGCCATCCAGAACTTTACTTTTAGCTTTTTTGTTTGTTTGTTTTTCAAGGAATGTTTAATAAACAATTATTAACTTTATGCTAATGCAGCTAAATCAAAGCCACCTCTTCTCTGATTACAAAGGACCTGCCTCACGTGTGTACACTCAGTGCAACCAGAAAATACTGTAGTTAGTATTCCACAACATCATAATTTGAATAGTTGCCAAGTGTTCTCTTTTTTTTTCATGTGGGAAAAGAAAATTCCTCTGAAAAATCACTTGACCCTTGAACAAAAATTCCACAACTCTACTCCTCAGGATCATTCCATAGTCTTCAGGATTCGTATGATACAAGGAACTTCCCCTCAGCCTTTCAGAGAGGACATTCCAGCCCGCATGATCTTGTCGACCAGGAGGATATTGCTGGCAATCACAGTGCAGGAGTGAAGCAGCTGTTTCTTCACACAGTAGTTACCCCACACTCCCGCTTCTGCTGCTACCATTTAGCTTTTAAAAACTGTGAAACAAAGTCTTGTTCAAAATTCGTACTTCCACTTTAAATACATTTCTTACTGTTTCTCTTGCTTTACTGTAATCTTCCATCCCCACATGCTTTGCAATCTCTTTCTCTACCACCAAACTCACAGTGTGCCATCACATATTGTCTGTGATGGGAGGTCTTTCTTCTCTCTTTCCTTACAATATACTGTGTATTATTTCCAAAAAATTTGCACCCCTTTCTGATACAAGTCTCCCAATCTCTTCTGTGGGTTTTTCACTACCTTTTGCTCCAACAGGGCTTAAAATGTTAGAATTTAAATGTTAGAATTTCATTAACAGGTTGGGGGATTTAAAGATGCTATGATACTTACACATTCTCTTTTTTTTTTTTTGGCCTTATTATCTTTTTTAATTACCTTCCTCCTTTGTTAATTCTCTTAATTTCAAACATCCTCAAGTAATAATCCCACAAACACACCTACAATTTAACTTTTCCTTCCAATCTCAAAGCACCCATGAAAATGACTCACTTATATTGCCTGTGCCTATAATCTCTGCTTTTAAAAAATCCCTGGTTTACCCACCTCCTATACCTTGCCAGCCATTCAATGTAATGGATTCTTTGTGGCCTTAATCCAATTAATTTCTTTGAAGCCCTGACGTTCATTCTTAAAACTCTGTTATCACAAGCTGTTCTGTCCGTCTTTTTATCTTGACATTTCTTACTCCAGTTTTCTTGCTTTTTAAATTTTGAGCATATAATTAGCTCTTGGTTTCCATGGGTCCCACATCATGGATTCAGCAAACTTTGAGTCAGAATATTTTGGAAAAAAAATTCATCTGTCTTGAGCACATACAGATTTTCCCCTTGTCATTACTGCCTAAACAAATAACAGCTATTTCTGTATCATTTATATTACCTCAGTTGTAAGTAATTTAGAGATAATTTAAATTATACAGGAAGATATGTACAGATTCTATGCAGATGCTACTAGAACATTCACAGAATCTGACAACTGAGGGCAGTGCTGGAACCCATCTTCTATGGATATTGAAGATAGCTTGCATACATGCCAATGGTAATCTCAACCGTTTCGTGGACAACTTCCAAACTTATATTTTTTTTAATGCTTACTATAGGTTTCTCTGAAATCTAATGAAAGTCATCAACACTTTCTCTAGGAAAATACCTTCACAATAAGAATAGAGAGATTTGCATCATATATTTCAGGCTTTGTGGACTTTCTGAGGTCTACCCATAGGAAACCCATTCCACAGCAGCAGAGTCGCTTGTTAACTAGCTTGTTGTCTAGTGGAAACTCCTTTAGGCTTCCTACACATGTGAGATCCTCAGCTCTTCTTATGTGCTTCCCTGCTCTTTCAAAGTATCATCAGCTTCCTCCTGATTTGACTCTCAATTCAAGGCATCACTATTCAGTCACTCACTGAAACTAAAGACTCATGTGCAATTTAGTGTCTAGAAGGACACAGAAGACAGAGCAATATGATTGTTATGGCTTGGATCTTAAATGTCCTGCAAAAGCCATATGCAAAGGGATGGTCTCCAGCTTAGAGGGTTCTTTAAGGTGCTGGAACCTTTAGGACATGGAGCCTCATTGAAGGAAATTAGGTCTCCAAGGATGTGCTCTAGGAGAGGATATTAAGAGCCCTGTCCCCTAGCTATTGCCATTTGCTGCCATGTGCAAATACAGGTCCAGCATTGTCAGAAAGTTTAGTTTTATAAGAGAACACCAAATTGGGTGTCTTTTAAAAAGTAATATATCTCAATTTTAAATAACTCTAATTACTTAAATTATGATATAGAAAAAGTTGTCAAGAACGATGAAGCATCTGACATTTTATCTTACTTTCAAGGTAATAATTTTTCCTCTACTGTTTCACAGAAGTTGGCAGAAGACATGCAAGATAAAGAATATTATCATTCATGGAAATAACAGCCACCCTTCACAACGTTCACCTGCATTCTCTGACCCAGTTACTACAGAATAAGATGAAGAGGACCAGGGCTAATGTGCACACAGTGTGACCAGGGAGTAACCCTGAATGTAGGGACCTGAAAACTTGGTGAGAGGGAAACACTACCTTCACCTCTCTGTCTGTTCATTCTAAAAATGTTCTTGTAATGTAAGAGTAGAACAAGAAAGTAGTCAATGCTTCTGCCTGGCTAGTTTAGCAGGAAAGTGAGAGGCCTATGGATCATTGTGTCTCAGATAAGGAGCGCAGTTCAGTGGTAGAGTTCTTTCCTAGTAGGTGCCAAGTTATTTGTTGGATTTTTAAGAGAGCGATAGAGACAGAGAGGAGTGAGGGCAAGAATGAGAGAGAGAGATGATAGAGAGACAGAGAGTGAAAGTAAGAGCAAATGACTGTTTCTGAAACAAACAAACAGAAAACAATATACATACATTTGTGGACTAGCACCTGTGAGATGCTGTTTGTGCCTTACAGTCTAGAAGTGAGGTCATTAAAATGTGACCTGCAGGGTGGTTGTCTGTATTTGTCAATACAGTTTTATTAGCTAAATATCTGTGCATTCATTTGCCTATTATCTATGACTATCTTTTGTGCTACCAAAGTGGAGCTGAGAAGTTCTAGCCCAGACCAATCCTGAAATGGTTACTATCTGACTATTCATGAAGGATGGCCGCATTTTCTTTGTTGACCACTGGTACAGAGGATAACATTTTAGCATGTCATCTAACACCATAACAATCAATCACTTAGACAATTATTCCTTGAACACTTGTTATTTTTCAGACAGAGTACAAAATGTTGAGATTGCTGAAATAATAATAACAAAAAGTTGCTATTTTCTATGGGCTCCAGATCTATTGAAGGACAACGACAAAAGTGTAGTGAAAATAATACAGTACGTCTTTTCCTGGGGTAGCTGTAGCTATATGGGTTCTTGGTAGTGAATGAAGCACACCTACCACATATAGGCCAGGAAAGGAAGGCACACTTCCTGAAGAGAGATGCCTCATGGGAGGTGGGTGTTCCCTTGATATAGAGGAAGGGAATGACGTTCCAGGTGCTGGAAGCAGAGTATACACAACTTGGAGGTTTGATAAGACACAATGGGGTCGGTGAGTTTGGTAGAGATAGCAGAGTGTGGTTTGCAGGGCCTGGAAGAACGAGGTGACTAAATAGGGCCAAGTTACTGAAGGCCTCTTGCTGAAGAGTTGATCCTAAAGCAGCAAGAGGCTTTTGAAGAAGCACAGGAACTTATTAAAACTGAGAGCACAAAGCTTAGTTACATTGCTTCACCTATAAAATAACGCCAGAAGGAAGTACGGGCAACAAAAGGGAGGGTTGGGCAGCAGAAAAGCAGAAGAGATGAGATTAAATGCTTACATTCCTCCACACCCCCTTGAGCTCCAGCCACATGAAATCACCTTTCCTTAAAGTCTGCATGCTTTCACATATGTTTCTCTCTCTCTCTGTGTGTGTGTGTGTGTGTGTGTGTGTGTGTGTGTGTATTTTGGTACAGTGAGAAAGAGGTGAGCTATTAAACATACTAAGAATTTCAGTCCTTTCCTCTTTCTGTCCCTTCCAGACTATCAGCAGATCGAGAGCCAGCACCAGACCTCAGTTGCCACTGTGTGCCCCAAACCATACACGGTGTTTGCCAGCCATTGTATACCTGGTTGAATGAATAAATGATTATGTGAATGCAATTTTGCCTTCTTTCCTAATCCTTCATGAAAGCTTCATTCAAAAAGAGCTCCTCTTGGGCCAGGGAGATGGCTCAGTGGAATAAGTGCTTCCCTAGCAAGTGCAAGGGCCTGAGTTCAATCCCTGGTTCTGAAAAAAAAAATCAAAAAGAGCTCCTCTTATGAAGTTTGATCCCCTTTTCAGTTCTTGCTGCTTTCCTCAGAGTCCTGTGCCCTCAGAGGCTGAATTATTACATTAAATCAGAGTAAGAGTTAGTTCTCTGTCAGCCCTGGGAGCATTTTTGAAATCAGAGGGGAAATTTTATTGTTTCTTAAAATTTCTTTAAGTTTTAGTTGACACAGAGTATTTATATATATTCATGGGGTTGGTGTGATGTTCCAACACATATATAGAAGTATAATGACAGGATCAGGGACAGTGATATATTTCCATAGACATATGTCATTATTTTCTTGCATTGATAACGTTAAGAAGCTTCTATGCTAGTTATTATGAAAAGTACAATTGATTATTGTCAACCATAGTTGTCCGCCTGTGCTATAAAATATTAGACAATATTAATGCTAACTAGTTGCAACTCTGTACCCACTAACCATCTTGTGTCCTATTCCTGCCATCTTCCAAACCCCTCCCAGGCTCTGTTTACTACTATTCTCTTCGATGGGAAGTGTTATTCTTTATCCTATATCTAGTATCTGGTACATGCTACTGACATGTACTATAGACACCGTACCTGATATATACTACTTAGCCATTATTACTAAATGATAATGAAATGAACATGTTTTTAGTTACCCTTTACCAGGTTCATCTCAGATGAGTCAGCCATCTTTCTAAGCAATTTAGCCTGAAGTTTCACCATTCTGTCTGTTATCCAATCCATAATTTGGTTTCCAACTTCGATACATCTTTAGTCTAACAACTGTTTAATGGCTGGGCTACGTAGGTCTGATCACAGCCTCACTATTTCTGTGCCCCATCGAATGAGTATGTGCTTAATGCAGTGAAAATTTCAGACAAATTGGATGGCATTGTGCTAGCTAAAAACCATAACAACAAGGAAGAACGTAAGCAGTAACTTGCTTGTGTTATAATTGTATAGGCATGGTTTTAGCTTACCATCTGCAAAATTAGAATGATATTAAGTTTATCCCGAGTGTAAAGTATGAATAGTAGCTGGTTAGGGGGTATTTTGGGCTTACAGGATCCTTTGCCAGCAGTGGTTTGAAGATTCTTGATGCTGTTGCTGTGTGCTTTTATCCCCTCTGAGAGCACTCCATTTGCCTCATTAACCATAGGACTTGAATTAATATGAATTATTGAAGCTATTTTTTCTTGTCTGCTTTTTAAAAACCATTTGGCTAAACATCATTGTTCTTTTTGCAGGAAATGTTGATTAACCCTTGGTGTGATTGCTTGAAATGAAGACAACAGAAGGCTGATAGTTTGTTCACCATCTTAAGACAGCGTCAATAGTGAAATGTAACAGTGAACTATTACGAATTTGCTACCCACTTCTTTGGGGAAGAAGGAAGCTGTGTATCATGCAATGAGATTCATATGTATTAGCATGTTTTCTTTTTATTGCCATATTTCCTCTTCTTTTTCTTATGCCAACTTTCTCCTATTACTCACTCTTAAAACGTTACCATCAATCCTGGATTTCTTTGTGGTAAACATTAAAAATAAACCAGAGCATTGTTTTAGACGATCAGCACAAGAAGAGTTACTAAACTTTATTGTTTATTCTATGGAGTGTCTTTAGTCATTCATAATTAGAGAGCTAAAAACCTGGTCAGGTATTAGTTGAGGTGGATTTATCACATCAATGGATTTATGACCTGTCATCAGAACTGAACCTATAACTATACTAGAGACAAAGGCAGAGTGGACAAGCCAGATGGGTTGTAGAACTTATATAATAATTCCTCAATATATTCATCTGAGTCTAACTGTGTTTCTGCTATCAATTACAGGAGCACAGTCTTCTTCAGTTAGTTGCCTCTTATACCTGAAGGAATCTTCTCTTTGTTTTTCTAATTTTTATTTTCAAAAGAATAAAAACATGGATAAGGCATTAGAAACAATGCAACATTTAAAAAAACCCAAAATGACAGATAATCAGCTATTATTGTATTGCACATTGTTGTCTTCAGTGTAGTTGCTCAGATTACCAGATACAAGCATGTTAAATTAGTTGAAATAAAAATTTTAGGCATTAACTGATCCCTTCAAAAAACACTTAGAAATCAGTAATATCATCATCCTAGCTGTCTTGTGTATGTATGCACAATTTTCCCCCTTCTTTTTTATCTGTCTTTTCTCTTTTCTCCCATCCCCATTGTTTATCCCTGGTGAGCAGTTTCTCACCCTCTTACTATATCTATTGTACCTTTCAGATTTTTTTGCCATAATTTTATTGATAAACAAATAGCAATGAGACAATTTCAAATCAAATCGGTGGGACAGTTTCTTTTTTGCCATAATTTTATTGATAAATAGCAATGAGACAGTTTCAAATCAAATTGGTAG
>NDGN011322627.1:0-10771 GCA_002564285.1 Tympanoctomys barrerae
CCTCTCTCTCTCTCTCTCTCTCTCTCTCTCTCTCTCTCTCTCTCTCTCTCTGGAACACTCTTCCTTTCAGTAATGATAGTACGTGATGATCAGCCTAATCCCTCCCTTTTAATTCTCTTAGGATCTACACTGATATCTCCAATTTATGAATATCTGTGTGGTAACCTCATGGATCATTCCATTTTTAAAAAGTTGTTTAGTCCTATTAAAGTCTTCCCTTAAGACATTTCAACTTATAACTGAGAGATTGATTTAGTCCATTCTGAGAATAGAAGCTATCACTATATAAAACTCAGACTTTGTCTGTAGTTATGTCATATGAAACAAGTAGTTCAATTTGGCTTAAGAGGAAATAACATTTATATAAGAGATTTAGGATTTTTTTAAAAAGCTGGGCAATGAACATCCTCACAGCATCCAACATTGTGGTGGAAACTCTGACTACATCAGATCTAACAACATATTTGGACAACACTAGCAACACAATTATCTAATTATTGCATTTGGTGATTCTGTGTAGCCTATAACTGCATATATAAGGGCTTCTTGGTTTCACTCACATCCCCAATAAGTCACATAAATCACAGGGATAAGGGTGATTTTCTTTTTTAAAATTATGACTATTGGGCCAGGGAGATGGCTCAATAGAATAAGTGCTTCCCTGGCAAGCACAAGGGCCTGAGTTCAATCCCCAGTTCCACCACCAAAAAAAAAAAAAAAAAGTGACTATTAATGGTAGATATTACATAGCCAGGCAGGACCATCAAGAGGTATGTTGGTAGAGGTATTTCTTTATTCCCATGCCCACTATATTATTTCAACTCATGAATAACTAGATGGGGTTTGCGGTCTTTTCAAATCAATGAAATGATTTGCAAGATAGAAGGGTAATTTAAATTTACTGTCCATATATCCATGTCATTTCTCCCCTCCTCTAAGCCTGATATATATGGTTGTTTAGGAACATGTCAAGATTAAAGTCAGGGTCTACATGATGAATATGCAGGTCTTCATATCAAACACCCTGATTCATGATAATGTGATCATTTGTCAATGTTAAGTTATCAACGCTAAGCACTCTGTGCCCCTCCCACAGCTCCAGCCAAAGCTGTCTGGTCTCCACCCCCAAGAAAAACATCAGTCCTTCACCATAGCATGTCACACCACCTGTTGGCAAGCTCAGAAATAAGAGAAATAGTATGGGTGTTTCTGTGCAACTGCTGCATGTTAAAACTGGTTTCCTTTGTTTCTAGATGTTGAGAAGAGTACTCACTTCTGGATGCCAGTTTTAGTTAATTTTTAAAACTTCTGCTGTAGCTATTTTCTCCTCTAAGTGACTGATATATTTCCCTAGTAATATATTTTTGAGACACAGCAATTAAAACAGTAGGCAGAACCCTTATTTTTCCTATCTATACCTAGAATCTACAAAAAAAATAAAAAACCCAATAGACCATAGTTTTACTTATTTTTGTAGTTGGGTGGACCTTTAGGAGGAAAAATGTCTGCTCAAATATAGCTCTTTAAAGGCTGGCCAAATAGCGCAGCAGATTAAAGCACCTACAAGCAGGCACAGGGGCCAAGGGTTCTATCCCTGGGCCTGCCCAGCTGGCCCCACCTCCGGGGGTGTACTGAGACAGCAATTGAGGCTGGGCGGGGTGGTGTGCTCCTGCAATCCCAGCACTTGTGAGGCTGTAAACAGGAGGATCACTATGAGTCAAATCTACACAGTGAGACCGTGAACACCCTGTAGACCCTTCCCTAAAATACAGAAAAAAAAATAAAATAAAATAAACATAGCTCTTTAGTGGACAATGCCATTTTACCAGATCATCACTGATTGCTCCTGAATAATGTTCTGAGAACAATTGTAGTTATTTTACTTTACTTTTATCTCAGTAAGCTTTTGATATTAAAAGCTACATGGCTCTGTAATGACTTTGTTGCCAGTCTCAACTGTATCTGAAGATAATAAATTTATCAGTATTGCCAAGCACAGAAATGAAAGCAAATGGTTCAGGCTCGATGCATGCAGCTGCAGACAAGAGAGGCATCTGCTGAGCCTTAGTTTCCTCATCTGAAATGATCAGAATAATACCCAACACCTGAGATCACTGTAAGTTGTATGTGAGAATTTATAGAAATCACCTAAGGAAGTGACTAAGATGGCCAGATACCCACTAAGTAGTAGCTATTTTGTTATGATTAATAATTTCTGCCATTATTCATAAGCATTTTGAGAAACTAATGAACTGCATTACTGACATAAAGATTATTTAATGTTTAAAGCCAGAGTTGTCTTTTATGACGAAGCATTTGTCAGGAACAGTCTTGCCTATACTTTCTTTTAAACATATTAAATTTTCAGATCATATTCTCCAGTTGTAAATGTGTTCCTACTATTCAAACATGCACCTAAATGCAAGAAGAATTAACCCTTAGATTTTTGGTTTTGTTTTTGTTTTGTTTGTATTGTGGAAGAGAAGGCAGCTGTTAGGTAAATATCACTAAGTAAATGTAAATAACTTTCATTTACCCATCGGTTTCCATGACTTTTCTTCAGGGTAGAAAATGTCTTACAGGTTATTAATGAAAAACTGAGTTTCTTAGTAGTGTCTTCTCAGGTCTGGCTTCCTTTCTTTATCATCTATGGCTCTTCCCCTCTTTTCTTCTTTATCTTGATATTTTTTCCAGGCCATCACAATAGCTGCAATGAGTAATGATCTTAAATTACATTGAAAAATTTAGAATACAACTCTTCTAGTTCTCAGTCTAGTTCCTACAAATCACGAGATTCAATTGTACTCATACCTTTTTTCAGTTAACCATATTTCCTAATAACAGCATAATGGATAAGAAATTGGGATTCAAGGCCATACTGCCTGGGTTCAAATTCTACTTAACTAGCTTTTTACCATGGATAATAAACTTCACAGGCTAAAGATATCTCATCTCTGAGAATTATAATATTAATTCCTACCTCAGAGGGCTGTTACGAATGTCAGTTAATCTGTCTACTTAATAAGCACCATATAAGAATTACTCAATAAAGGTTGACCTTTATTAATAACCCCTTCATCATTGGGTTAAGATATTTTGGGGAGGAGAATGGAATAAAACTAAGAAGCAAGATATATTATATACATGTACAAACTCCCTATGATGAATGTTAACACTATGTGTATCTAACATGTACTAATACAAAGAAAAAGACATATTTTGGAAACAAGGCAAACTGTTTTATGATCTTCATTACCCCTCTCTTTCTTCCCAAATTAATGACTCTAAGGTTCTGAACAAGATGTCTACTTAAAACATTGCCTTACAAGTTTATTATATTTGGAAAACAGATGTGGTAGTGAATGCTGGCAAATGCAGTACTTGAGAGGCTGAGGCCAGAGGATAGTATTGTCAGGCTAACTCTGGAAATGGGCATTTTGTATGACCTTGTCTCAAAATTAAAAAAAAAAACTGCAAGGGAAGTGGGGTTGGCATGTGCAGGTGGAGATGTAGCTCTGTACAAAAGCCTTGAGCTCCATCCCTAGCAGCACACATAAAAATATTAATGCTATCTGTTCTGAGTGGAATTTTTCAAAGAGTGTATATGTAGTAGCACCAGCTGATCAGAAGATGGATTCTTCTTTGACATTTTGTAATACTTTTAAATTTAACCTTTCAAGACTATGGGGCTTACTATCACATCACATATATGATTCTTAATAAAGAGACACTGATATGCTTACAAATTACTCTTTGTCCTACCCAATTAATGGGTAGCAGTGGAAACACCTTCAGTTCTCTTAGCTGGGGAGGAGTGTATCACCAATGAGAGAGAAATATTGACACTCTAGAATGTTGCCCTTATCATTTCTTCAATTGTTTCTATCTTTAAAAAATGGAGGGCTGGAGGGCTGGGGAGATAGCTCAGTGGAATAAGTGCTTGCCTGGAAAGTGCAAGGTCCTGACTGCGATTTCTGGTACCACCAAAAATGTAAGGCCAGAGAGATACCTCAGTGGACTGAACACCTGCTTAGGCAAGCACAGAGACAGGAGTGCAATCCCTGGTGGCACATAACTGTAATCCCAGTGCTGGTGAAGCTGAAAACAGGAGAATCACTATGAGTCTGAGCTTCACAGTGAGACCCTGTATAAAACACACAAATTTTTTTTCACACAAATTTTTTTTTAAAAACATTAAAATGTATTGTGGAAGTAGAAATTTCAAATTGCCTGTGAGGGCTCTCAAAGTAAGTTCTGTCAGTTTATAGAGTTTTCAAAAATCTTTGAGTCTAAAAAAAAAAAAAATTTGTAGCATCTTTTTGAGGTCTGAGATGTAATGTTTAGAGCTAACAAACTAGACACTTGGGAAAGTCTAAATATCCAAAACTTCTGTGAGACTTATGAAATCTGCATAACACAGGAGTGCCATCTGCACGCCTGTCGGCAAAGGTCCCACCGAGTGTCGTTCCAACACCACTAAGAGTTCCTAATGCTTCTCAAATGGTTTACAGAGTATCATCACTTGCAGGTTTTTTTGTTTTGTTTTGTTTTGTTTTGTTTTTTGGTATCAGGAGACAAACTGTCATACCTTTCCTCATAGCACAAGCTATGTGTCTTATGAGCCTTTGTGTAAGATAGTCATTAAACTCTAATGCTTTCTCCAGTTTGAGTAGCCACTCTAGTCCAGACCTGTGCCTTTCATTTCTGTGGACTTTGCTGACTGCTTTTATACAGAAGACACCTAGGTTATATTAATTCTCATTGTCTACTAATTACTAATGAACTACTGTGAATTCCTTACATTCACTGTTTTGGATTGAATAATTAATTTCTATTATTCATATTTATCACCATTAAATGACATGATCTGCTTCTCTTTTCAGAGATACTGCTGTATTTCGCAAAATAGAAGTGTACTCTATAGATAAGTTATACTTCTCCTTAATGCCAGCTTTTTACTTAAGAGCTAAATTCTTTTCTTTTAAAAAGCTACATTCTTAGGGAGCAAAACATGTAGTGTTTCCCTTAACAGAAAGCCAAAACCCTCTCATTAATAAAGAATATTTTAGTACCATTTAAATTTGTATCTCTTGAATTACTGGTGATGTTAAACATCTTTCCATATATTTATTATTTTCCATTTGTATTTCTTCATCTGAGAAGTATGTATTCATCTCAGATCCTCTTTTATTCATTGGGTCTTTGAATTGGGGCGCTGATATTTTTCAATTCTTTATATGTTCTACATTGAAGTCCTTTGAGGGACAATTGACTGAGAGACAATTGACTAACACTTTTTCCCACTCTGTGGGCTTTCTTTCATTTTTTTGATGATTTCTTTTGCAGTGAAAAAGCTTTTAATGAGATGAGATCCCAATTGATTCTTTGAAGCATTTCCCGTTAGTCGTGGTTTTGTTCATGAACTCTCTATCAATTCCTAAGTCTTCAAAATGTCTACCTACTTTCTCTGCCAGTAGACTAAATGTTTCTGTTTTAATATTTATATCTTTGATCCATTTTGACTTTAGTTTAGTGCATAGTGGTAGACAGGGATCTAGTTCTCACTTTTGGCATATGGAAAGCCAGCCTTTCTAGCACCATTTGTTAAGTAAGCTATCTTTCTTCCAGTAAACATCTTTGTCCCCTTTGTGAAAGATAAAGTGGCTGAGTATATTTGTACTTGTGTCAGCATCTTCTAATCTGTTCCATTGGTCCTCAGGTCTGGTTGCTTTGCCAGTACCATGCTGATTTTATCTTAGTAGCTTTGCAGTATAACTTCAAGTCTGGGGTTGTGATACATCCTTTATTGTCTTTGTTACTCAGGACTGCTTTTGCTCTTTTGGTTTCAGATAGATTTTAGGAATGCTTACTCTAGTTCTGTGAGGAATGCTAATGGTATTTTGACTATGACTGTATTAAATTTGTGTAACAATTTTGATAATTTGGCCATTTTCAAAATGTTGGTTCTTTCTATCAATGAGCAAGGAATATCTTTCCATTTTTTGTATCCTCTTCAATCTCTTGTTTCAGAGTACTGTAAATTTCAACATATAGGTCCTTTACTTCCTTTGTTAGATTGATATCTATGTATTTCATTTTCTTGAATGGTATTGTGAAGGGTGGGTTGCTGTAGTTTCTCTCTCTCTCTCTCTCTCTCTCTCTCTCTCTCTCTCTCTCCATCTCAATCAAGCGAGAATAACCATCATCAGGAAATAAACCAATAACAAATTCTGCCAGGGTTGTGGGGAAAAGGAACCTTTCTCCACTGTTGGTGGGAGTGTAGATGGTACAATCACCATGAAAATCAGTGTGGAGATTCCTTAAAAATCTAGGATTAGTGATCCCATTCCATCCAGCTATTTTCCTTGTGGGTATCTTCCCAAAAGAATTAAAAACATCATACTACAGTGGTATATGTGAACTCATGTTTATAGTAGCACAAACTGTAATAGATAAATCTTGGAAACAACACAAATTCCCATCATCCAAGGGTTGTATAATATGATGTGGCATTTTATACAATGGAGTACTACTCAGCCACAAAGAAAGACAGACTTGAGATTTTTATAGGTAAATGGATGCAACTTAAGACCATACATGTAAGTGAAATACATCAAACTCACATGTATAAACATTGTATAACAAAACGGTCCTTTATTTGTACTTTTGCAAAGTTAGTAACATGTGACACTAGGTTGCCTTGCAACTAATAGCTGACCTTAACCAGACAGGATGTTTATATTGGGAATGAGGCAGCTTGTTTGCTGTAGGTACTGAGGCCTCGTCCCACCTACACACATTTGATCAATTTCCTATCTTCGTGGCTCTCAACATATCCCCCTTTTTTGTTTTGTTTTGTCAGAGATGGGTGTTCTATTGCAGTTAGAGATGCTATATTTGAAGTCTTTAAAGGACCTTTTCATACTTGAAGCCAGTCCAAAGACTGTAGGTACTTGAATTCAGCAAAACAACCCAAAATAGTCCAATAGTCCATAAAAATAGTGAGTTATCAGTACAACTGGCAATTGTCAGAAGTTGTTGTCTTGAACCTTTTACAGCTTAGCATATTACTATGGCATTACTTTTTATACCTTATGGGTACACTTTTCTACTGGATGGTTAAAACCAAGTTAAAGCAAGATCTATATAACTAAAAACATAACTTTTGCTGTCTGACAAAGCCAGTCAAATCCCCTCTGTATTTACCCTGAAACCATGTATATCCCTTTGTAGATCTTTTGTCAGTGTCAGCCATCTAGATGAGTCATGGCTATTGCTTGACCAGTTTGCTCTCTGTATACACAAGATAGGGTATACAAATATTTTCTGTTAGTTCATTGAGAAGAAAGCTTTGTACTAATATAGACAAAGATACATCTGCATCTTCTCCTCTGAATAACTACTATGAAGACAAAAATATGCAACGTATTAATTATTGTAACTATTCTACTAACCTGTTTTGAAACTATTTCATTGCTATTTTATCTTTTTTTCTCATTGAAATTAATAAAAAAATAATATAATATAATATAAAAACATTGTATAGCCCCTATGTGTGAGAAACTGAAAGAGTAAGTAAATTTTAAAATGTACAATAGATGTTGTGAAATGGAAAGAAACTGTTAAAAAGGAACTAGAATGGGCAAAGGACAGTAATTAAAAGGGAAAACTTCAAGTCAGTTGTACTATTTGTATCTCTTAGACCATTAAAAGAGAAGGTTTGTGTCAATATTAATTGGAGTAAATTTTATGCTCATATTTTGTGCTCTGAGAAGTTACTTTAAAGACAACAACATGTAATGTAGTAACTCTTGTTATTCTCCTATTATTTTGTTATCAATTTTTGCTGTAGCATTTTTCCTTAAAATAAAAACAAAGAATATTTTACCTCAGCACAAAAGATCATCAATTTTAAAATATTAGTACTGCCAATCATTAAAATTTATGTTTCACAAAAAGAAATGCCATCATTTTATTTAGGTGATGTCTTCCTTATATGAAGTTAAAAAATAAGTAGTGAGCTGTAAGTGTAGCTTAGTGGTAGAGCATATGCCTACTCCGTATGCACAAGGCCCAGCAAACACATATGCATTCACACAAAAGCAATTGAAAACGCAACTTCAGTTTCATTAAGCAATGAAAGTATTTGCCAAAACTTGGGTCATTTGGTTTATTTTATTTGGCAGATGATAGGCAGATTCTTCAATAAACATTTTCATCCATGTCTCTATCTTTCTACTCATACAATTCCTACTCCATATAATAAGCCCTATCATCCAGAAAGATCTCTTTTCTCCTAGGTTAAAAGCACATTCCTGTTAGTATTTCTCAGAAGGTGAGGTTCCTCATAACAAAAACATGCCCCAATTTCTCCTCTCTCCCTTCTTAATAAGATGCCTCACTATTTATTCCACAGATCTTTGAAGATGAAGAATGAGCTTAGGTCTCCTGTAATATCATAAAATTGAATATTTCCTAATGATGTTTCTGTTAATGATGATAGTTTTAGGGCTTTGGTGCCCTTTCTCTACTTCCACCTCCAGTCCCTCCTACCTTCTAAGATCTGCTGCGCACCCCAAACTCTGAACTACAAAAACCTGCTTTCCAGTTATGTTGAGCCAAAATAGAAGTGAAAAGCAGTTGGTTAGAGGCTCAAAGAGAGATTGGTATATTATCCTGTCTCCCTCCTTCCTGCACTTCAAATTGGCAAAGGTTGCCTTTGTCCACCCAAGTCTGAAGACCTTGGGTTAGTCTTTCCTCTTCTAGAGTGATGGCTACCACTCTCTCCCTCCAGGTTCTGGAAAATATTCTGTCTTATTGACCCTTGAGGTTGAACACCACCTTTGCCTCCCTAAACTTGACATGCTTCACCATCTCTTCATTTCCACTCATCATATTTGTATTTATTTGTGTTTTCCTTTGTTAAACACTCTTCTGTTGTAACACTTAAGTGTCATCCTTTCTGCGACATCACAGTAAGGAGGAAGGTGTGTTTTACATCACCTAAAAAAAATTGCCAGTTTCCTTCTATTGTAGGAAGAGGACCTGTTCACAAGGTAAATAGTGTGCTATGTACTGATTGCTTCTAAAAAAAATAAAAGGAAAAGTGGCAACTTTGCATTTTTAAAATCTGGCCTAACAGTAACTTCTACTGCACTATAATATGCTGTTTTGTACAGTATGAGGAGGAAATCCACCCTTACCCAGATATGTAGATGAAAAAGGAATGAATAAAAGAATAACTTTTTCAGACAACTACAGGTGTTCTTCAGTAATATATTAAAACTCATCAATTAATAATTTCTTAAAGGTCAGTGGCAATGTGAAGCAACTTATTACTAATCTTTTCATTTTCTTTTGCATTAAAATCTACTTGTCTATGTTGCATGTAGACAGATATTTTACTCATGCATAACTTTGTAACACCATAAACTGATCAAATAGAAATATTATTTAACTGAATTATGCAGATCCTCCAAATGTTGTATTTTATCATACAATATCAAAAAGTCATATTTGATTATGTCACCTCTAGTCTTATGAGAAAGTGTGTATGAGAAAGATATTAAGCTCATTATGGAGGATGCAAGTTTTCAAAATTCATACAACAATCATGTGTTTTCTTTGACATAACCATTATCCTTTGTGTGAAGTACAAGTGTTTTATGACTATTTCCATAGGTTGCTTTAAAATGTATTCAAATATGAGAATTTTTTAAAAATAATCTTTTTTGCTTCACAAAGAACATTATTAAGTTAAACATGTATCTTACTGAAAGCACATGATGGTGTTGAATATAATGAATACGACTATAATTTGATTCCACTGCATAAATTCCTGCTAATGTATGAGCAGTTTTACATAGCAATACTTTTGTGACATCTGTACAAATAACAACAAAAAGAAAGAAAGAAAAAATAAAATACGAGTCCAGGAAAAGCCATGATATTCATAACTTTGAACTGTTAAATAATTTCTATATTTTGAATATTTGAATTACTCATTTGTTTGCCAATTGGGCACACAAATGTATACACACACACAATCCTCTTTGGATGATTAGCTGGCCTTGAGACCTCTTGACCTCCTAAATGAAACATGAAACAGTCCTAAGCAAAGCAGCAAATCCAGCTGTGGCTACATTGCCACCTTCCTGAGACCCCCAACAACTATGCAACTGTGAGATAATAAGTCAACTTCAGGTTAACAGCTGAGCCTTTAATTCACCAAGTCATTGGCACCATCGTGATTTTCCTTTTCTACTGATTTGTCATCCAGCTGGCATTCAGCAATGTCAACTGCACAAACTATTGTATAAGCTTCTGCAGTCATTTTTCATTTCTAGCTTGAAAAACTGTGATAAATGATTTTTGCTTTTTATGAGCTCATCATATCTGCACTTAATGTCACAAAATGATGCTTCAGCATAACTGGCATATTGAATACAATTCCAACATATTTTAGTCCATAACATGCAATAATGTAGATTTCTAACAAAGCCAACAATAGGATAGTTTTCACCCTATTCTTCATGTCTTTTTACGTTTTTTCCATTTAGTTGGAGAAAATTTTTCCTTCATAAAATTATAACTTTTTTTCTGAAACTTTAGGCAAATCAATCAATTTCTCATTATAATAATATTGAGCTTCAAAAAGTCTTGTCATCCTTCTTAAGCCAATGATCTAACTTTAAATAAAAAATATGAAAGAGGCCAGGGAGATGGCTCAGTGGAATAAATGCTTCCCTGGCAAGTGCAAGGGCCTGAGTTC
>NDGN011322639.1:0-11085 GCA_002564285.1 Tympanoctomys barrerae
AGAAGAAGAAGAAGAAGAAGAAGAAGAAGAAGAAGAAGAAGAAGAAGAAGAAAGAAGAAGAACTTAGCCATACCACCAAATTTCCTGTATTTGAGCCATGGTTTCCCTACATGGCTTAGGCTAGTCTTAAACATAATATGATCCTCTTGCTTCAGCTTCTTAAGTAGCTATTATTACAGTATATGCCACTGATTTCTTTCAACAGAAAATTTTAATTTAAAAGCTAAAATATAAAATTACTATTATATGTGTTTTTATGCTTTACTATATGCAGGCACCTATGTATATTTTTGCAATGTTCATGTAAATATTGTGTTAGTTACTTTTGTCTTATAGCTGAGACAAAACACCTGATGCCCAAAATTAAGGAAGTGAAAGGTTACATATTGCCGAGCTTGTGAAGGCTTTAGTTTATGGTCAGCTGGCTCCAAGCAGGGTTGAGTTGTTTTGTTGTTGTTTTCTAATGGTGCTTATTTCTTGAATAGTTATACCACCATTGGTCTCAACAGTATTTTTAGACCAAAATTCAAGTTTTCTACTTTTTTCTGCCTTTGGCCTCCAACTATGAATCAACTATAAATCTGACTAAAAATACCCACATTAATCATACCATAACTAGCAGTTTTCTCCACTAGATTAATTAGCTCACAACCCTTAATCTCAGTCTCCTGCAGAGTTTCTTTTTTCTTTTTTTCATTTTTTTTTTCTTTTTAGCAGAACTGGGGATTGAACTCAGGCCCTTGCGCTTGCCAGGGAAGCATATTCCACTGAGCCATTTCCCCGGCCCGGAGTTTCTGAACATGAACAAAATGTAGACAAGTTCTTTCTCAGAATGTAGCACCTGTGGCCTCTCCTCCAATTTCTAATGGAGTCCTCCTTCCCAACTGAAACCCCATGGGCCTAGCTTTAGTATTGCTTTGATATTGCATTCTTGTCTTGTAGGTTCTAATGAGTATTCTCCACTGGGTTCTGCTTATGCCTTTCTAGGCCTTCTCTAGCCTGCATCTTCAGACCTTTCCAAACTTCTCCCATAAACTAATTCCCAAGGCTTCTGAAGCATATGGTCCAGTAGAGTAACAGCAATGACTCTTACTTTTCTAGTATTTTTTTTGTATTATTTTTTCTTGTCACTGAGACATGAAAGCTGACAGCAACTGATTGCAGAAGGAGAGGTTTAATTTGGCTCATGGTATTTCAGTCTATGTTGGCTAGCTCCCAACCAGAAACATCAGGCAACATGACATGTTGGAGCAAAGAGGCTTAATTCATAGTAGATGGAAGCACAACAGAGGAATAATGTCAAATATGAAGGAGTCGGGAGCCATATATGATACCAAAACCATGAACCTTTCAAATATACCCACAACTCTGTTTTAATCCCTGAGCATTAATCCATTCAGGTTGATATCTCATAATCAGAAGTAACGGTGTGTGTGTGTGTGTGTGTGTGTGTGTGTGTGTACTACAGAGTGATGCATATAGCAATGAATACTCAGATTATAATTTTTGTAAGTGTTCTCCTTAAGAAGACAAGGATTTCCTGGAGAAATACTGGAGCTGAGTTCAAGAAAATATGAGTCTGAACAATGTTATTATTATTGAAAATAATGAAGTTCTCAGGAAACAATGCATATCACAAGACACAAGAGACAGTCTGCCTGGAAGGGCTTTATCTTCTTGGTCATATTTAAAGCAATTTTATTTTCAAAATGAATAATGCAACATATAATAACTAAATGAAGAAAGTGATTAAGGCCATAATGATATACTTGGACGTGTATACATAAGAAAAAGAATAAGATAAATCTTGTAGTAAAACATGTAAAAGAAATGATGATATTTGAAACCTATTAAACCAATTAAAAACCTTCACAAGAGTAATTACTTCTGGCATTAAGCATCCATACCACTAACTTAAATAAGAATATTTATATTTTCTCAAATTACAAACAAAATATATCCTAATTGCATGAGAAATGCAACCTTATACTGAATCAGATGGCAACATAATCAAACTATCAAATTTGATTTCATCTTTCCTAATGGGATGCTGGGTCAGAATCTTCTAAAATTATTATTCTTGCAGCATTTCTGTAGACTTTAGTTCTTGTACAAAGAAGGACTGAAAGCTCACTCATGGGTACATTATCCTAGCACACATAAGGAAAGTGCAAAAAGAGGGTTTACCTTTCCACTTTCTGATAAAGAGGAGTCTCCTAAAGATACGTCTATATCTTAGGTACAGTAGTGATGATATGAAATTACCAGAATGTTTCTGAATATTTCTTTCATTGTCTGTGTTTGTCTTCTCTTGAACTAGTAGCAACCATTTTGTGGACTGGCATAGCTGTGAGGAGGCCACAGATGGATGAGAAATAAATTAGAAGAGTCAACAGACACAGCTAAGAATACAACACTTAATGATACTGAAGTCACTCTGTCTAATGATGATCTTGTTCTTCAGGGAAAGACTACAAAAATGGAAAGGAGAAAGCATGGAGATACTTGTGTCCATTGCTGGCCTTAACATCCTTATGGCTTTAAAAATAGAAAATTGGAAGTTTACTGTTCTTCTGTGTTTTATTGTTATGCAATTTCAATGCTATTTGTAATTTAAGCAAACACAGAAACAGAATATTTTACTAAGGAAATATATATTATTTATTTTTAAAGAGAGTATAAAATAGTATTAAAACAGGAAAATTACAAGTGATACAGAATTTCATTTAACAAAATAATATGAATTTCACAGTATTTGTTGTAATGCAGTGCTGTCTTCCAACTAGTTATTCATATTACCAGAGATATGCATGCAAAATTGGAAGGAGAAAGCAAAAAAGAAATAAATATATATAAGAAATTAAGGACTGGCCAAATACTTTTTACTCAAGAGAGTAAAGTGCCTGGTTAGGCAGATGCAGTAGCTGGGATTCAATTGCCAGCCTGCCGTGCCAGCTCCACCCCCAGTGCGCGCTGAGATGGAGATTGAGACTGAGCATGGTGGCACGCGCCTACGAAGCCAGCTGTTTGGAAGGCTGAACAGAGGCAGATCACTATGAGTCTGATCTAGGTAGTGAGTCCCTGTAGACCCTCACTAAAATTAAAAAAAAAAAGTAAAAAGAAAAAGAAATTAAAAGAGAAAAGGGACAACTGATAAAAAAAGACAAAACAAGTTAAACTTCATCGGTTTCTTTCCATAGGTCAGCAGAAATCCATAGCACAGTTGTCCAAATCATCCTGCCTACATACCTAGATATATCGCTTTCCTCCACTCCCTCTCCTGTCCTTCTCCTCAACTCAGTAACTCTTTCCTTTTGAATAAGTTCATTCCCTTTCCCTAGTATCTATTGTACCCTTCAGATTCCATTTTCTCTTATAGGTTTTCACACTAAGGAGACAAGATGATATTGCACAAGCAGGTCTGATTTGTTTCACTTAAAAGTATGGTCTCTAGTTGCATCCATTTACCAAAAAAAGCCTCACATTTATCTATTTTACAGCTGACTCATACTCCCTTGTGTAAAAATACCAAATCTTCATTATCTATTCCTCAGTTGATGGGCATCTGGATTTTCTCCAAGATTTAACTATGACAAATTGCGCTGCTATCAACACGGTTGTACATATATTGCTGAGGTATGATGTTTCCTGTTCTTCTGAAAGAATACCCAGGAAGGGAATAGGAATATATAAAAATAGCTCTTGTCATTTTTAATATTTTAATACATAATATAATCTTTTGGTTTTACAACAATGATAATTTACAGAGCCTTAAAGTACAAGGATGTGTGTCTACACATGGGGAGCAAAATAAAATGTTGAATATATATTTAAACCAGGAAACTTAAAATGCTTAGACTTTTACAGAAACACAAAGAAAACTTCAAAAAACTAGAGTTGTGATACAGTTCTTGCATAACCATTTGTTTTGCTGTTTCTGAATATTTATGATAAAAAATACCATAAAATACTAAGTATTATTTTTTATTATTTATCATCCTAGCACTTTGAAAACAATTATCATTGGATCCTATAATAATTCTGCAAGGTAAATCTCATCAATGTGATTTTCATTTCACGGTACAGAAGAAAATACAGCTTTATGGGCTTAAAATTTGCCAAGCCCATACAGCTGATAAATAAAGAATTAAAACATGGATTTAAATTGTTTTAAAATGCAAAACACATGCTTAAAAAGTCTTTTATTCCCAGAATGTGAATATAATGACTAAAATATTAGGAACATACATTCTTTTTCATTTTTCTACTAGCAAAGGTTGCAGTATATATATTCTATGCTGTGCTTACACAGTAGCTAAAGCCATGATTTATTATATCTAAATACTTCTTTATTACATTTTTTGATTTGGAAAGACATCACCAGATTAAAAGTTCTAGTGCGGTTACAAAATGATATTTCATTATTTTCAGATAACGGCATAAGTTCATTCATATATCTGTTTATATGATATAAATGATCTCATTTTGTTTTTTTATTTGTTGCTTTCTCTTTGCTAAGAAGCAATTTCTCAGAGAAATATCAACAGGACACATTAAGTGATATATTGAGTTTCCATGAAACTTTCAATTCTATTTTTGCATTTTTTGAAAAAATATTTATTCATTATATGATCGGTTCAAAAATACCTCTGTACTGTGGAACTACTCTAAGATTTCTTCAATGGATTGTTTCTTTACTTACTTCAAACAATAAAACAAGTATATTGAGTTAGAGATCATTTCTCAGTTTCTATGTTCTACTTCTCTTATAAGGGGTTCTGAAAACTGACAAAAATACAAATCTATAAAAAAGTTAGTTGAGTCAATATTTTTTCATAAGGGTATTTTTGGTAGCTATATTTAATCAAATTTAGTTTAAGCCTTAAAAAATAATAAGAGAGAAGCTTAATTGCTGTAATCCAAAATCTGTTCTCTTGAGTTGAATCCCTCTAATTTCACCTTTTAGGCAACATCCTCTCATACCCACAGCTAGAAGATTCCTTATCTCTGATTCCCAATACAATTTTTGTCATTTTTGTGGCATTTTGTAACTACAACACCTACGTTTATTCTTTAGAATATTTCTATTTATGAATATTAATTTTAATTTTATGGATTTTATATCAAAAATTTTGCTTAACACAAAAAAGAATGTATTGCATTTTAAAATTTACTGAGTATTTCTAAAAAAATCATCAAACTTTTCAACATCCACTGGCTTTTGGCATACAATGTCTAGAAAAGAACAATACATTCAACATAAACTATAATTCAAATACCAATAGGGCTCTACAAGAAAAAGCTGTTTCCATTATCACACACAAGGCAGTATGCACACACGATAACAAGACATTGTACATGCATGCATCACTTATACTGACAACACGTGTATTTTAATTTCCTTCCCTTCTTGTAGCACATACTTGGCATGTGTCTGGTCTTGTTGTTTTATCAGTATGTTCCTGTTGTGTTATGCAATGTGTAGTTAACAAAAACATAAAATATGAATAAAATAAAATAATAAATTCTTAATATTTGTTGTGCATTTAGAATAAACATCAACATTTCACACCAACTGAGGACTTGTTTACAAAAGCTAAAAGACTATATCAGAAGTACATTCACATACAAGCTACAGTGAAAATATCAACAGTACTCAATAAAAGCCTTTAATTCAGTTAGTACACTTAAATAGTAAAGCAAGATGTCAATAAAATAAAATATCTAATACATAATGAGTGCTTAGAATAGACATCAACGTTTTCACATCAGCTGTGTGCTTGATTACAAAACTTAAAAGATAACGTTAGAAATAAAAACCTATGCAAGCTTCAATGTAGGCAGAAACAAAAATCTACCAGAATCTTGGCTGCAACTATCACACCCAAGGCAATCTTCACACATGCCAAGAGCATGTTCCATGTACAGTGTCACTTACACTGACAGCACATGTGCTTACTTCTCCTTTTATATGTAGCAGGCCATTCTTGTCAGCCCTCTTCTCTTCCTGTTTTGTCAGGAGTTTCTTACTATGTTTTACAATGTGCATTTAGCTGGGAAATAAGATATCAAGTAAAGACAACCATCGGACAATGCTTTATGTCTCGTGTGACAACATAGTTGCTGTGTAATTCATCCACATGTAATGCAATTTTGATCTGCTGTTTTGTTGAGGTTTCCCTATCAGTATTTCCATTGTTGTGCAATATTGACATCAGCAGTACAAGTTTGATTTTCTTTGCCATATATAAGGCCAAATGTTTAAATGTTTCTGAAATTCAAAGATTGCATTGTACAATTATCTGTTTTGAAATTGCGGGAGCTGGGGAGATAGCTCAGTGGTCCAAGTGTCTAACAAGCAAGGACAAGTACCTGGGTTTGAATCCCAGTACTTCATGCCCTGCCAGCCCCATGCTGTGCCGGCCACCGAAACTGGGCATAATAGTGCATGCCAGTAATTCCCGCCCTGGGGAGGTTGAGACAGGAGGATCACTGCAAGTCTGCACTGCTTGGCAAGACTCTGTACCAATAAATACATATATAAATAAATAATTTTTAAAAGTAAAAAAAAAACAACCAGCATGTTTTGGGTTGGCAAGAACTAAGTACCTGTTTAGGAAAGCTCAGGTACCAGGTTCTATCTGTGGCACCACATGCGGGGCCAGCCCCACCCCTGGGATGCTGAGCAGGCTACTGAGGCTGGGGCGTGGTGATCCGGACCTGTAATCCCAGTGCTGGGGAGGCTGAAAACAGGAGGATCACTTCAAGTCTAAGCTGCATAGTGAGACCCTGTGCCAAGTATATACAATAAGTTAAATAAATAAGAAATTGCAAAATTTCAGTTGGAATTTCTGCTTTGTTACTGTGTGCAGTTGTTGCCCTGGTCAACTTGTGTTCTGCTAACAAATGTAACATCACCTGGAAACCAGTAAGCCAATTGTTTTTATTTTATTTTTTTGCAGAACCAAGGATTGAACTCAGATCCTTGCACTTGCTAGGGAAGTACTTATTCTACTGAGCCATCTCCCTGGCCCCCAGTAAGCCAATTGTTGAATGAAAATTCTAATTAGTTTGTGAGACGAGAGCAACAAATCTGTTCACAACCTGATTCAGTTTATTACTACATGACCTAACGCCTGAGTTTAAGGATAAATTTCTAAATTGAAATCTTAATCAAGTTTCACATCTACAAGGGTATAAAATTTATGCCATTTTTTGACCCATTGCTCTTCCAGAAGTCTTTTACATTCCTGCAATGAGCATGAGAAATCCATGCTAAGTCCAGCACATCTATGAATGTATTCAGTTGAGCTAGGCAGTGTCATAACAAATACATTTTTAAATATAACTAGTTGTCCATACAGAAAGTTTTACTTGTAGTTTAGCCTTTGTATATCTCACAACATGTAGCGTTTTGTCTGTTACAATTTCCAGTATTGAATTGCAGTGTTGATGCTCTGTCCAGCATGTTTCACCCCTTCGAAGACCCTTGCTATATTTTTCAGACTAGTTCTAACATTGGGTCCTTCCATTTGTTTGCATGATCATTCAAAACGTTTTACTAGTCAATTTTTTTCTCACATTACTCCTTTCTTCATCAGCTGAATCAATGAAGTCTGAATTCTCTGTGTCTGTATCAGTCATTTCTTGCCCAATTTCATTGTCAGAGGAACTTTGTCTCACGTGGCCCATGGCAATGTCATGATCATCATCATCCACCCCCCCTTCCTCTATGAAAATATGTATTTGGCAATAATGGATCATCTTCAACAGTTTTATATAAGTAATATGGTGATTCATTTCTGACCTGTTCAGGCTGGGGAGACAGCTCAGTAGTCTAAGTGCCTGCATGGCAAGTGCAAGGACCTACATTTGATCACCGGTACCACATGCCATGCTGGCCCTGGAACCTGGTGTGCTGTGCCAGCAACTGAAACGGACCATGGTGGAAGAGGTCCGTAACCCAGTCCTGGGGAAGATGAAAACAAGAGGATCACTATGAGTCTGAGCTGCATAGTGAGACCTTGTACCAAATAAATAAATATTTTTTTAATTATAAAAGAGATATAAATCCTTGCAAATCTTGTCTTTCATGTGTCATCATACTGACTTGGGATACTTTTATGAGAAAAATCAATTGAAAAGTTTTTTAAAAGTAAATTCTTGTTTGGGTTTGGTGCATTATGCCACCTGTGATGCTCAGGTAAACATATGCAAAACTGTTTTGTGGAAGCACACTGTGGGTGTCAATCCTGGTTTGCCAAACTTTCACATATCCACACTCCTTGCCTCTTATTATTCTAAGTGGTTAAACACAAACATTGATTCCTGTATCTCTTAGGGAAAGGTACGGAGATACACAGCAGGCTACCACTACACTAACGTACAAATGTGTGGTAGAAAAGTATGGGGTGTGTATGTGGCATCCTCTGTTACACTCTGAGGATTTAATACATAGATAAATTCTACCATTTGCTTGCACTCCACCATGGCTTGTCAGTTCACATAAAATCTGAGCTTCCTATTAGCTTAGCATCCTAGCAATTTCTCACTGCTATATCCTCTCTAAACTATATGTCCTCAGCTCCTCTTGCTCTTGGGTACGATAACTTTGGTGCATGCTCTGAGAATCTAGTATGAGCTTTGCTGTTGCCCATGCTTTTTCCAGAAATGCTGGGCTTTCTTTCTGTCCTTTCTTCCTTCTTCACCTCCATTATTGTATCATTTATTTTTAGCTCTTCTCCTTATTCAAGGAAGCATGAAAAATTACAAACAAGTAAAGATTTAACAAACTTCAGGAAAAGAGATGGGAAGCCAGTTGGCAGACTAAAGAATCCAGTATTTTATAAAGATTCTAAAGGGTTGAGAGTTGATAACATTTTTTATGACTATGCTTTCTGGTTATTTGAAAACCCAGAGTAATAGATATTTCAAAATCTATCTTCATTGGTCATAGTTTATGTGTTTCCTATTCAATGTACATTGTACTAAAATTTAATTATCCTGCATAAAATTAAATTTGCATCGTCTTTCATTGACTTCAGGAATTCTGCACCTTAAAAGATAGCTTCATGTGCAAATGAACTCACTAGTTGAATAAAAAGAATACTTTGTATTTTGATATAATATTGCCTTAAAAAGCTTGAAAATTCTGTTTAACTTTTCAAAAACATTTTTAATATGTCAACAACTGAATTAGACATATTTGCATAAAACAGAGGTGTGAGAATAACATAATTATAACACTGAAAGTAGAGCAATGTGGTCTTTGTGTAATAATTATTTCCTAAAAAGAAACTGAATAAGACTCCCAAGATCTCACGCACCTGAGATTTTTTAAAATATACAGTTTTATTAGGCCTATCAAAAACTGACTATATTTTACACCAACTAGGCCTGTAATGAAAATATTGATGACTACATTTTGTAGATTTTCTACTTCAAATTATGAAACTATATTTAAGAAGAATAACAGTAAGACAAAGTAGATTTTTAAATGATTTCAATGTTTATGTTGCTTAAATTGATGTGAATACCACAATACTATTAGCATGTAGAAGCCTACCTCTTCTAAATAGATGCCCATGTGAATCACTTGGAAACCTGTTCTTACTTTGAAATAAATGTTTGCACAATGAAATAATTTAAGAATGAAACTGGATCTAGTATTTTAGAAATACTTATGTATCTGTTTATTAAGCCTTATTCCAAGATAAGAAACAAGTTATTGAAATAATCTGATTATTGATACAAAACTGGATACTCAAGATTTGAAGTGTCACTTCAGAAAATGAGATCAATAAAATAATGACACAAAGTGGAACATACACTACTGGTAAAACAGAAATTTTATTCTTTTTTCTGATGATGAAGAAATAAAACATGATAGTTATATGCTAGAAAGAGTATATGATTATTTTTAGTATGAAGAATCTAATTTAATTGCTCAGAAAACATATGAATATTTCTAATCTATACATGTAACAAACTAATCATAGCATCTAAATGGTAGTTACCTTTGTAAGTTCTGTAGATGTTTTTATAATCACTTTCGTATATTTTCTTTATCATATCTCTTTAAGACTCATCTACTATAGTTAAATATATAAATAGATTAAATAAGCATGGCATTACTTTTTCTCTTATCTAATCTCTCTAATAGCTTATTTAATCTCTCTAACATTTTCTCTTGTCTAATCTAATAATCACTATAAAGAAATACACATCTGTGCGACTTATTTCAATGCTACTGGGTTACGGATGCTATGATTTAAACATTAATTGCCAGTCTATTAGACAGAACATAGGCTCTGCAAACAAAATAGAATGTTGGAGTAAATAAACACAAGCCAAACTCAAATGATATTTTTAGTCCTATAATTTAATAGTAGAGAAAGATAAATAAAAGTAACTAAGTAAATAAGTACATCATACATATATTAATGCTATCAACAGAATTCTAGAACACAATGAGCAAGTGTTTCGTAGATTGCTCAAATGACCAGAATACTTTCTCTGCCTGTACTCATCCTCTTGCAAGATGATATTAGAAATTCTTTCATCAATAGAAAGAATCTAACTTAGGTGTACTTTGTGCTATACTTTGGTCATTAGGTATTTAGAAAATATGATAAAAGTGAAGACTTAAAAATGATTTACATAGTGAAGTTTGCTTAAGTTTGAAAACATCATGAGATCATTTGGTTTCCTTCTGCAGAATGAGAGCATGGAAATGAATAAAAATATTTCATTTCACAGACAGCCAACTCCTGAACTATATAAGTGATGTCATTCAAGTCCAAGCAGATCAAGACCAAGCAGTTGACCTCAATGTGGGGCTCTAGAGATGTAAGTCAAACCAGAGCAGACGAGCAGAAGAACCACACAGCTGAACCCTGCTCAAAGCACTGACTCATAGAATTTTGAGTGAGATAAGTAAAACACATAATTATTATCTAAGCCAGTCAACTTGAGACATTTTTATGCATCAAAAGCTAACAGCATATAAGGTGACCTAATTTAACCTATGCAGTCATAGAAGTTTCTTCTCAGGAAAATAGTATCAAAAAAGATGAATTAGCAAAA
>NDGN011322640.1:0-15385 GCA_002564285.1 Tympanoctomys barrerae
TGGAATAAGCGCTTCCCTGGCAAGCGCAAGGGCCTGAGTTCAATCCCCGGTTCGGCAAAAAAAAAAAAAAAAGGATTTTTAGCTTAGGCATCAGAGAAAGCAGGAATCAGGTGAATTAACTTCTGCCCTCCTCACCCAGCTGCATTACCTCATGCCAGTGCAGGTTGGAAACCAGCACAGAGAAGGACTGGCTTTCTCCTAAATGTCCTCCTGGTTTCCTTTCTTTTTTAACTTTGGAGATGTTCAGCCCTGCTGCATTTTGGACTTGTAGTTTGGTGTCATAGTCATGAGGTTGCTAATTGGATTCGGCACGTGTTGGGAGGTGGAGGGAGTGCTCACTGTTGGGAGCAGGGCAGCTCAGCTATTGCAAATGGCTGTGATAACAGGAAAATGCATTATAAGAGCTGGTGTGGGGAAGTGATTTGACGACACAGCTGAATGTGGGGAAATTTAGCTTTTTCCCTTTCTTCAGAAAGATGATGCACTCAACATCCAAATAGCAGTAATCAATCTGCATTTAAGGCAGCACAAATGGCCACTTCTGGAGAGCTATATAATGTCTCCATTTCCAAAGAGTTTCTCCTTCAGGGATTAAGAGGATCTGTTCACTTCCTCTGTGCGCCCCTCTTCCTTCCCCTCCCCCAGTTCCATCTGACATCGGCAAGCTGTGAGAGCTAGTGACTGTGGGGCCTGGGGTGCAGTTGGATCTCAGCAGCTTTATGTGCTATCCTGTGTACCAAGATGGAGAGGAGGGCGTGTTCTACAGGTCATGGTCAAGTGTTAAACCAGAAATCTTCCTCGCCTGATCATTACAGTAATCATTACAGTCTGCGCTGGTTGTATTCTTTCCAACAAAATTGTGCTAGACTCACCTTTCTAGACAACTTGGCTATAGTGGGTATTCCCCTACCAAGTATAGTCAGCTCTAAATATGTATGTGTGTGTTCAGAACAGCTTGTCCACGCTCTCCCACCTAACTGTCCTCTTGGCTAAGTCTCTTGCTCTTTTTCACACAAGCCCAAAAAGTTTGAGTATTTTGAAGATTATAATTCTAGAAATATAGCTGTAACCCAAGATAAATTGTAACAGTAAAATGATTTTACTTGACCTTTGACTTCCTTGAATGAATGTCTTGTAACTTGACTTTTTAAACTAATGATTCCCCAAAACATGAAAGATAAAATAAAATAATGATTCCCAGACATCATTGTCACTTTGGGAACTTGTTTTTAAAAAGTTAATTTTTGTATCTCTGCCCTGTCACATCTCTTTTCAACATATTCTTCAGGTAGTTCTGACCCACAATAGAAGTTGAGAATTGCTGATATAAACAATTCTTGACCACCATAATACAAATCAAATTATCTGTCCATGGCAAATTAATCACTTAATCTTTGTTATGATTGGAATTATAGTCATGGTTGTAAGTAATGGAGAGCAAGGCATGAAACGGACAAGCTTTGAATTTCTGTAGCACATCCTGGCTCTTTTTCCTTCTAGGATCCTGTCTCTTCTTCATCTTTTATGAAGGATCCTTAATTCCATTCCATGTGAGTAGCCTCTACCAGCTCCTGGCTAATTTTATGTGAAATCATCTTGAGATGCACTGCTAGCTTGATTTGGCTCCTCTGCAGTGTCAGGTGGCTGAGTGGATCTGAGAGCTGAGCCTCTATTAGGTATATCCCTATCCTGCTTTTGTTATAATCCTTGGAAATCTCTTAGGAGGAGGATAATTCAAATAATTAATCACTGATACACCAATGCCCAGTTTTACAGCTGCTTGTGAAGGGAAAATCTGCTTCATAGTTTGCTTTTATTTGTTGGACTCTTCGCATCTCAATTTCTTTTTAAGTCCCTTGTGCGTTTCTGTTTTATCTCAAGCTGTCTCTGACTCCCCCTTCCTGCTTTGTGCCCAGAAGTTGAGAAGGATTATTTCCCATATCTCTTGTTTTGGCTCCAAGTTCCAAGAGCCATATCTCAAGAAGGTGGCAGTGGATCTTTTCCAGCACCAAGTCAGGGTAGCTCACATTGGAAAGCCACTTTTCAAACTGTATGTCAAAGAACTATTGCTTGTCACTCAATCGAGAGCCATATTTAAGTTTTCTTTTTGTCAAGAGTGTTAGAAAAATCCATAATATAGTGGTGTTGTGGGTGAACCAGGAGATAAGTGCAAATACAGTCACAGAAGTAGCAATACATGTTTGCCTGAAACATGCAAATCCAAGGGGAGTTCACAAGGAAGAGTCCATGAGGCAGGCGTGTTCAATCTGGTTTGCTTTGGGAAAGAGAGATGCAAAAGAAATACAGCCCTACTCCTTTGTCCTGTGATGGTGGTGGCAGACTTATGGTACTCATGCCACAGTGGGCATTATGTGTCATTGAACACTTTGAAAGGTTCACCATCACTACTTTATAACATAAAATTCCATTTCCATGAATTTATCCTAAGGAAATAATTAGCACAGTACCCATCAGTTTATCTAAAAGTTATTCCCTATGATGTTATTTATAATAGTGGGAATGTTGTATTCACAGAAATATGAAGCAGTAGGGGATTGATTAAATTATGAAACACGCATCCATCTGATAGATTTACTGTGCAACTATTAAAAGTGACAGAAAGAAATTAATGACACAGGGAAATATTCATTTAGCTATTGTTTCAAGTGAAAAAATGAGCCTACAGAACTTTCTACAGTGATACCATTTTTTAAAAGTATAAGTGGGTGGGTATGTCTGTATGAGCTGTCAGAAAACATTAAGGGAGATTGGGTCTTGGGATAAGCTAATGAATCATTGTTTCATGTAATTTTTTTCTGATGGACTTTATGAGCAGGACAGCAAAAACTATTAAACACAATGTCAGTAAGGCAGTTTTAAATATTCTCACCTTCAAGAGGCTGTTAAACTGCTAATGACTATTTCTGCCTAGCGCTAATATTACTTTGATCCTAATCTGCGACCAGTGGCAGTTGCTTATTATTTTTAATCTGTTGCCACTGTGTTTCTATTGTCTCTGTCATTGGGTAAGTTATTGTCTTCCGTGAGCTCATAGTCCTCCTACTTTTCCTGCCACTGCAGACCCATTGTCATGCCTAGCACAATAGCATATGCCTTCATTTTTTCCTTATATTAGTTTTAGATGAGAGGATGACCTGGAGTTCTTTGTTATTTGTTTCACTGCCTCATAATACCTACTGACTCATTAGTCCTCCCATCTATCTCCCTTGTCTGTGAGACTCAATTTCCTCATTTCCAGTCTGTGTGTTCTCCCATCGTTTCTGTCTTTCTTATCAGTAATTCTCATATTTGTTGAAAATGCAGCTGCGTAATCTTAGCACGCCAACCTCTCCTTCCGCACCTGTGCTTGCTCTGAGTCTGATTTTCTGAGTGGCAGGACCCTGTTGCTTCATCCAGGTGCCTGGGAACCAGTAGAAAAGCTGGAGGACTAATTTATTGCTGCCTTGTTTCAGTGTGAGATCTGTGTTTGGTTCACATTGAAACACCATATTCATCATTGTGCCCTGAAGCCATGAGGATTATGTTGAAAATTTAACAGGTTATTCATTCTTACTTCTGATTTTTAACCTTTTCTGTTAGAATTGTTTTCCTTCCTTCTGAACCATTTATACTTTGCTGTCGGGTAGGAGTTCCTTGCAGTCCTGCCTTGTGCTTCTGTTTTATTGTTTACGGTCAACAGAGCTGTGCTCCCACTCATTGATCACTCGCACTCTTCAGCTCCTCCAGCTCCAGGAGACGCCATGGGGATGTGGTGCTTGCTTCAGGGTGCTGTTTTGCTTTATTTTCAGCTCTCAGGCCAGGCTGTACCTCCTGTGCCCCAGAGCAGAGATCATGAAACTGCATGTTCAAGAGAGCCAGCAGGCCTCATTCAGGTGCTCAGCAGTCGCTTCGGTGTTGTCCACGTCTCTAATTTCAAATAGTTTCAGCGTTCTTTTCTAGGTTATCACTTCCCCATCATTTATTTGTTCAGCTTTACCAGGTATGCTTTGAGTGAACTAGATAGATCTGTGTTGTCATGCAGGGCCGGCCAAATAGCTCAGTGGATTAAAGCTCCTACAAGCAGGCGCAGTGGCTAAGGGTTCAATCCCAGGCCTGCAAGTCCGATAAATCTGTATTTATATAATAATGTGAACATAGCTCTGTGCTAACTACCATATGGATATCACGAACAAAATCTAACCTTTTTAAGGGCTTGTGTCTAATGGCAGAAATAAAGATTAGCATATAAAGCCATTTAGAAGTTGTATGCTACAGTTTACAGTTGGATACAGAACTGATGCCTGGACACACAAGCACATTCATGCATATGTTTTTCTGTCATTTCAAAAGAATCCATTGACATTCCCTGCATCCTAACTTAGCTCACCTGGGAGACCTCAGCTTCAGAACTCCTGAAGCTGTTTTGTGACTGTGGTGAAATGGTGGCTCCAGATAGTATGCTCTTCTTTATTGTGCACCTGAAAAGTACAGATAGAATCAAGCTGAAGCTCATTTCAGGGAGACTCTTCTGCATGTAGGAGGCATAGAGAAAATGGGCCTCATTGGATTAAAGGAGATAATATGGAAATCACGTAAAGATATAAACTGGGACCACAAGGCAAAGGCTTGTGAAAGTCAGGTACCCACACTTGTACCTGGTTTCCCAGAATGGCAGTATTTTGAATCTTAAGTAGGGACCAAAATGACAAAGTGGGTGTTTTTGTTGGTGCTGATAACTTTTTGGTGTTGTTGTTGTTGTTGTTGTTGTTGTTGTTGTTGTTTTGGTATTTAGTACAGGGTCTCACTACACAGCTTGGACTCCTAGTGATCCTCCTGTTTTCAGCCTCCCCAGAACTAGGATTACAAACGTGCGCCAATTCTCCTGGTCTCAGTGGACAGTGCAGCACATCCTGGCCAGGGGAGTGGGGGGCGGTGTGGCATGCAGTGCCGTGGATCGAGCCCCGATCCCTGCACTTGCCTGAGCACGCACTTAGTCTGCTGAGCTATCTCACTGGCCCTACAAAGTAGCTTTTTAATTCAGAAATTGTGTGGAAGTGGTATGCAACATTGACTCAATTATTAGGGTGTACAGAATCCAAAAGGATTGGGTCAGCTTACCTAATATGTTCCTGAAGTAGTAGGCTGAAGGCCTGGGCCTTCTGGATTATAACTGGGCAAAGTAAGGGTTGTTGGGAAGGGAGAGAGGGCTCTGTGCAGCAAGGCTGTTAGGGAACATGCTGGTCTTTAAGTTACCAGGAAAGCACTGTGAAGGGACATTAGAGACAAGGAGGCCCGTTCAGGGGCTCCACTCTTCTCAGCACTGTAGCCTCGCTTACCTCTTTATCTGGCCGCTACCTCTCTGTCGTGTACCATTTCAGCTTTCCCTTACTTTGTTGTCTTTAGATCCTTTTATGTATGAAAAGACTTCTTTTTGTGAAAATGTTGAAAGCTTCTGCTCTCTAGGGAAATTCACATACTGTACATACTCCATGGTGCTTTGTCAGTGTGCCTGTGTCTTAGCAGAAGATCGGTTATCTCCCCAAATTAAGAATCCTGTTGTGAGGGCTGACAATTTAGCTCATAGCACAGCACTTGCCTACCAAGCACAAGGTTGTGAGTTCGATTCCCAGTACCAAAACTAAATTAAAAAGTCCTGATGCGTCAACCATTTCATGGCTGTGATACGTTTGGATATAACTCTAAATCCTTTTTAATTTCTTTGTAACTTTGCACAAAAAATATTTGTTCATAATTACAGTCTGCTGGTCGTGCATTGCTAATGAGAGTACCCTGTGTGCGATTGATTGGTCCGTTCAAGATTAGATGGAAGGGGGCTGTGGAGCTGATCTCTGACTTAAGATTCATGCTTAGAAATTTCTGCAGGAGGAGCCGGAGAGATGGCTCAGTGGAATAAGTGCTTCCCTGGCAAGCGCAAGGGTCTGAGTTCAATCCCCGGTTCCGCAAAAAAAAAGGAAAGAAAAGAAATTTCTGCAGGAGCTGGCCTGAAACGTAAGAGCAAACCGTGTTCCTAGGCACTGGGCGTGCTTGGGCCGTGGGGGTGACCACTGCTGTAACACTCTTCATCTACCTTTGCACGGTGCTATAGTAGGTATGATGGTCTAGTCACAGGCATCCAATCTTTTGGTTTTTCTGAGCCACCTTCAGTGACTAGGAATTTTCTTGGCCCACATATGAAATATATAACAGAGTTCATGTGTATAAGTAATGAAACTTCCTTTTTTAATTATGTACTACCAAGTTATTTCCTGAAATAACACAAGTCCAACTTTTAATAATTAAGAAAAACTATGTGTCCTTAATAACAATAAAAACTTGGCTTCAAAGGCACATACTACTGTAGGTATTATCAGTAATACTTTCATTTTATTCAACAAATATATGACATCTGATACACATGGATTCCAGTTTGCCGTGCTGTGTGCTGAGGGGGCCACGCACTGCAGCTCCCCAGAGCAGCAGCTCCCTGCCGCCTGCACAGGCCGTGCTGACGTGCTGCACAATCATGTCATGGAAAATAGGACTAAGTATCACATTATTAACAGTCATGGGCAGTAGGGCAGCATTATTAGCCTTCTAGGCCCAGGTTGGGTATGCTTGCCAGAAGGAGGGCGGTAGTACTGATAAATTACAAATTTTATTTTTTTAATCTTTTAAAAAAAATTTTTTTTTTTAATTTAGTGCAGGGTATACAGGGTCTCACTATACAGATCATACTTGTAGTGATTCTCCTGTTTTCAGTTTCCCAAGCACTGGGATTACAGGAGTGCACCACCACACATAGTCTCAATCTCCCTCTCAGCCTGCCTCCAGGGCAGGGCTGACCCGGCAGGGCAGGGCAGGCCAGGCCAGGCCAGGCCTGGGATCAAGTCTTTGACTCCTGCATCTGACTAAGCAGGCACTTTAATCCACTGAGCTATTTGGCAGGCCTGCATTGCAAATTTTAAACTTTACCATTAGAAAAAGACTTCTCCGGGCCATGGAGATGGCTCAGTGGAATAAGCGCTTCCCTGGCAAGAGCAAGGGCCTGAGTTCAATCCCCGATTCCGCCAAAAAAAGAAAAAGACTTTTCCAATGATCTGAATGGAGGTCACTTAACACTGTCCACCAAGCAGCCTCATGGGTCCTCAAAGAATCCTGGAAAGCTGCATTGTTGCCCCCGTGTACATGCGCAGACCTGGCTAATGAAGGGTCTGGCCCATTCTTGACACTACTGTTGGTTGTGCCACTGTGTCTTGGAGAAGCAAACTTCCAGCGGGAGCAGGCTGTGCTCTGCCCCGCTGCTCCTTTCCTCCCAGCTGGCCTGAGCACCAGCCTGCCTTTGTGAGGAAGCAGCTATTAAACACACACAGCAGGAGAAGTTGAGAAGTCAGGAGTTTCATTCCTTGCCTAATGAAAAGGGATGTGGAGATGTGCTTGCAGCCTGCAGCGTGAGGCAGTGTGGAGGGGGCAGGCATTAGTGGGTTCAGCGGAACAAGGATTAGTGACAGCAGAGCGGATCTCTACCCCCAGCCAGCGTCACAGACAGATTTCTAGTCCCTTCCAGAAAGTGGCTTACATGAGAGGCAGAGCTGCTGTGAAAAGTGGTGCCAGGCAGCCCGCCTCGGTTGCAGCAGAGCCTGGCACTGGTTTGGTTCCATAAGCAGGCCTGTCGAATATTCTCAGTCCTGAGGCAGTGGCATGCTCCCTTGCCAGAGCAGGGCAAGGTGGCTGCCTCTCTTGGCTTTTGCTCCTGTCCTCTGTGAGTGCATGACTGAATCTCTCCCCTAAGCAGTTCTCCTAGATGCTCAGTTGAGGAGCTGCTCTGGCTATGGCATCAACCTTATGTCAGCTGAGGCAGGTTTGCTGATGGTGGCCCACAGAGGGTCATTTCTGCAGCACTACGGGGACAAGAACCACAGTATGTCGCTGCCAGGCAGGAGAAGTGGTGAAAAGTGCTCACGTCTCACAGATGTCTCTTGCTTTCCATTGTCTTCTGAGTGGCATTGTTTGAATGTGGTGATCAGTTACCTAGTATAAACTATCAGTATTCCTTCTCTTGTTAAGAACCAACAAAACCAGAACTCTTTCTCAGTTTATATATGACAGTCCAGTGCCACTGTCTTGCTACCTCTTGAATGTGCCAGAAATTGACGTAACTTAACAATCACATTCTAGGAGAAAAAAACATGTAGGAAGGTTTTCCATGATTAATGCCTGAATGTAAGTAAGCATCTGACACTTTGCTTTTTAGGAACAAGGTACAGTGTAAGTGATTATATATATATATATATATATATATATATATATATATATAAAATTATATATGATTTTATGGAGGATCAAACTTAGACCTTGCACTTGTCAGGCGCCACTGAGCTATATCCCCAGCTTTAAGATTATTGAGATATAATCTTTTTGAAGACTATTGTTTTAAATGTCTCACTATCCCCATTTTCTTATTTGGGTTATTACTTTCCCCTGTGGTAGCATGGCTAGCCTTGGTTAACTCTGCCCGTGCTCATGGCACAGAGCCTCTTGCAGCACAAGAAGCAAGCAGGATTTTAGTTTCTGTCCTCACTGCTTTTGCCTCAAGGACCTTGGCTTTCTGACTTACTGCTCAAGCCTTGTGCTTTTTTTCCTCTTGGAATGGGAGCTGTTTCCCAGCCCCAGGAAAGGCCACAAGTTCAGCAGTGCTCCAACATGAACCTGCCTATCCACAGGGCAGACCCGTTTATTTTGGTTGTCCTTGTTGTTGGAGGATAAGGCTGTAAGCATTTACTGCCCCCAGAGGACCTTTAGAAAGCTTAGCAGGCCTCTTGGTGCAGGAGGTGAGGTCCAGCTGGGCGGCAGTGCTTCCACACGGCCATCTGAAAGCTACCCCTTCCAGTTTAAGCCTGCAGAGCCTGCTGGTAGCTAGAGGAGGTTGTAGAAGTAGGGCACCTGCAAGGCGCAGGCAGGGCTTTGGGAAAGGAGGGAAGAAGCTGGCTCACTAGGTCCTGGCTCTTGGTTTTTATCAAAACCACCCAGTCCTCTTAGTGCCAAATCCAAGGGCCCAGGGGCAGACTTTGACAGTCAAGCCTGATCAGTGGCCATGAACAGTGTCTCCAAATGATAAACTATACTAAACAGTGAGGGGAAATACTTGGACCATTTGTAACTTCTAAAGCTGAAGCCCTTTATTCAAATTCAGGAGGAACCAATGGATTCAGAAATTTGTAAGTACTCTTTTAGGTTAGCATTCAGATCAGATAAGTTTTTATACTGTACTTTCTTTGTAGAGCGGAAAGAGATAACATGGAATGCTATTGCTTATTGAGTGTTTATTTGTTGTTTGAGGCAGCCTCACTGCATAGTATACAGCCTGCTCTTGAACTAACTGTGTAATCCAGGCTGGCCTCAAACTCACAGTGATCCTCCTGCCTTAGCCTTCCTCAGTGCTGGGAATACAGGTGTGTGCCACCATGCCCCTCTTGTTTGTTGTTTCTAAATCAACATTTTAGGTCACTTGTGAATGTCAGGTCCCCAAGGATGGAGGAAGATCTTATTAGTGGGTGATAAAAGCCCAAGCCTGATAGAAATGTGGCCCCTGGAGGTGCAGTGAGCAGCACCCACCCAACTGGGTTTGTGTAGGTTGTGTATTAGCAGAGGAAGGGGAGGAGAAAAAAAAATAAGGTGAGTTATCTGCTGTACAAACTCCCCACAATGCATGTAGTAGTATGTTTTACAGATATGCACTAATAAAAATAAATTTTCTTTTAATACATGTCATACAAGCCTGGCGTAGTAGTGTATGCCTGCAACCCCAGCACACCAGCACTCATAGGCTGAGGCAGGAGGATCTCTGTGAGTTTGAGGCCAGCCTGGGGTACATGGCAAGACCCTGTTTGAAAAAACAAAGCAAACCAAAACCAGCTGTGTGCTGAGCAGAAAGCCTGCAGAGGAGCCTCCCGACTCGTACCTTTTTGGTGCAGCTGAAAGAGCCAGGCTCCAGGGTGGGAACACCCCTAGTGTGTGTCTGTGCCTCTGACCTCTCTGACCACACCCAGCAATTTAGACTTCTGTCCCTGGAACTAACCAAAAGACTAGGAGATAAAAGGTAAGAGATTGAAGTACACCAGCCTGTAGTCAAATGTGTGGCAGGTCCTGGAGTCCCCTGCTAAATCTCCTAGTATTACCACTGGAAATGAACTGCAAATGAGGCTTAATATCAGTTATGTAGCATTTGCTAATTTTTTCTCCAACTGTTAAATGACTTCTGTGTACGATATTGCTTCATTCAGGGCAACTTATCTTTTTACCTGGAAGGAACTTATTTCCATTAGAATTGGAACACTAGCTACATATTTTGCATTTAAAATGTTTCATGTGATTAAATGCTGAAAGAAACATTATTACTTCTATTTCTTAGGAATGTGCTCTTTCAACTGATTCTTCTTTTGTGCCTGGGACAATGCCTTTAATTTGGAAACAAGTAAGAGAGCTCTCTGATTACCAGGCAAGGTTAGCCTACACTGGCAGCCAGGTCCTGGAAACAGGGCACGGGACACACGAAGCTCAGGAGAAGCACAGCCCTGCTGTTCGCCCCTCCACGAAAGGCTGCTGCGCGGACTGACTGCTCAGCAGTGTACCCTGGTGTGTGGAGGAACACATTCCCTTTTAATAACCCTTACGTCTCCCTTTTCCCCATCCTCCTACCTCTTCCCCTCTTGGTTTTGAATCTTAGCAGTTTTTCTCTTTTTCCCTTTACAGAGCTATAAAGAATGGCAAAGGATTGCACAGCAAGAAGGAAGTGCCTATCCACCGTGTCGCAGACATCTCTGGGGTGAGTGGGCTTCTTGAGTGTGCCCGTTCAGGGATGGCTTTCAGCGTGTTTTCTAAAGCTTGCTCCTTTTCAGGCCCTGAGTGTGAAATCTTTCCAAAGTGTCTAGTTAGACATCTTTATGTATTTCTGTTTTCTATTCTGGAAAATTGAAAGTAAAAACTGCCTTATATTTCTTTATTTGAACCACCTTTAGGTTGCTTTTCTACTTTTAACTGTTAGGAGTTTAGAAAACACTTCTCAGTTGTAGTAAAATAAAATTAACTTTAAAAAAACCTGTTTAATTCTTACTGTGAACAGAAGTCACTGTAAAAGGTTATGAATTATTTTTCCTTGTTTGCTATAAGTAGGAGAGAATGGACAAATATGTGAACATTCTTAAGGATAACAGAAGTGTGGGTATATAGATGTACCCCATAATGTATAGAGAAGAATCAGTGATGCTGATACTTTTGAGCTCCCAAAGGCCACGGCCTAACTTTATCCTTGCAAATTTAGCATCTCTTTTGACTGAACAGGTCCTTCTTTTAGTAAAGAGGATTTTTTTTTCCCAAATATTTATTGAGTGCACACTGTGTGGTAGGAACTGAAAATATTACATTGTCCAGAAATGATAGTGTCTCAACTCTCAAATGGGGCAGAGTAACAGTTTCAATGTCAGGTAGTAAGAGCTTCTTGGGAGAGAGATAGTACCTGCTGCGGGCAGATAGTGGTGGCCCCATTACTGATTTCTGTTCAGGAGCCAGAGAGAAAGCACAGGAGACTGAAGGACCACGACGCTGGAAGATTTGAAGGAAGGAAGGAAATCTTAGCTTGGTCTCAGGGAATATGCCTGGGCCACCAAGAAGGAAATACTACAGTAAGCAAATGCTCCTACGGCTCAGCCTGGTCCAGGACAGTGATGAATTAGAGTGTATTATCTTTCCGTTATGTCATGTTCCCAGCCTGGCCGAATCTTTTTCTCTTGCTCCTGCTGATTGCTTATTACAAATGTGTCTGGCCAGCTCCTCTTGTCTGGGTGTAGTGGTTCCCTGATCATTTTAAGCAATGGGACTCTGGTGAGCTTTTCTTTGTCTGCAGCCAGTCACCACAAATTTCAGACTAAACATTGCCACCAGCATCATGAATTGAGCTTCAGTCAATGACATGGGGTGGCTGCAAAGGGAGTGAATCCTGTGATTTGCAGTCTTTGTGGCTAGAAGCCCACTGCGAAAAGCCTATGAGCTGCAGCTGACTGTGGCTCCTGGGGACAGCTCGCCTGGAACAGGTGTGGCTGTGCCCTGCACAGCGCCGCTCAGCCAGTTTTTCCTATGGCTTCCCCTGCTGGACTATTATTGTATATGTATTATTGAATGCTATAGGTCTGTGTTGTGGCATTCATTTCCTTAGTATTGTTCTTTTGCTGAAGATATTGGCGTAATCAAAGGGCAATTCAGGGACTGTTAAGCTGCAGGGAAAAGTATTATAAATATTTGTTTGCAAAGAGACAGTAAAGGCTCTTCTACATTAGCCCTTCTGCCTATTGAAAAACCAATATAAACCAAATTCTTAGGGCTTTTCAGATGCCAAATTAAATCTTGGGGTGCTGTATATCAATTAAAAATAAAAATACATTAAAGTGGATCAGCATGAGCCAGAAAAACAGCCTTGGGGATAAGTGCTTTCTTTTGTTCCATCTAGTTCATATTTTTGTTCCACTTTCTCACTGGCAGTGAGGTAAAGTCTGAAGGAGGTTTGTGAGGAGAAGGCACGCATGCTTCAAGCTGTTCTCTTAGGGTCTCCTAGTATGGAGTTGAAAGGGGTTTTGTTATTATTGTTGTTTTACTGTGTTGCCAGTACTGCACATTTGTCTTAGTTACTTTCTCATTGTTGAGGCAAAATACTCAGCACCCAAAATTAAAGGAGGAAAGGTTTATTTAGCTCACAGTTTATCGAGGTTTCAGGCCATAATCGACTGGCCCCAAGGCAGCGTGGTGGCACATGGCCCAAGTGCGTCCTTGCAGAGAAATAGTTCATGACAGGTAAAAGGTAACAAAGCACCAAGGGATGACCACAGCTCTTTCTGTCCATTATATTTTATCCAGGCTACTTAGGGCAGGGAGCACTCACACCCTTAATCCTAGTGCCACCCATCTTACCCTTGCACCATAGAGCATCTCCAGGATCATACGACATCCAGCCACTTTTGTAAAAGCTCCAACGACCACATGAGGTTTTGAGGGGACATCTAGATGCAAGCCATAAAGAGTGAACCAAGGGCCCTAAACTTCATCCCTATCCCTTCTTTTCTTTTTTCTCTTTTCCTGTCCCCTTCACTTCCTTCCCCCCCTCCTCCAATTTCCCCCCTTCTTCTTCCCCCCTCCACCCCAACATATATTCAGTAAGTCACTAAATTGCCCAGTGGCTCAAGCTTGCAATCCTCCTATGTAGCTGAGAGTACAGATGTGCCATATCTAGCCTAAAAATCCTTATTGCTGTCTTTAAATCTTTCATTGCCTCCTACCTTGATGCTTTCTTAAGCCTTTATTTCTGTTGGTAGCAATGGATTTTGTGAAACTTGACTACTTTCTTTTCCCCCTGACTTCACTTTTAAACGATAGCTCATTTTCTACCTATTTTTATTCCCTTTTCTGTCTGGATATTAGAGAATTGATTTGCTCTTAAAGTTATTTAAAAATAAATGCCAGTTAAATTTCCCTCGGTTACCACATAAATAAAAGAGGAAAGCTTGAGTAAGTGGAAGACTGAAAGTGAAAAAGCTATTCAATTTAAATAGATGTCAGATATGACCTTGTCTGCCTGAATCACAAATTATCCAGCTAAGATTGCAATTTTTTTGTGCCCGCTGTAATAGAAGAGGTATGTCTTTTTCCCCTTTCTCACCTTCCCGTCTTTCCATCACAATGTTAAGTGCAAGAGTGCATTGGGTGCCCTTGTGCCATGTAAGTGAGATATATTAGTTTTCTGCTCTCTGGAGCACGCTGGTGATTTGACTTCCTGAGGGACAGGTAGGCATGTGAGATGACACCGGCGACCAGCTGATAGCCTGCTGGAGAATCGGCACCTGGGATAATAGCAGTGTTATGTATGTATGGATAATGGTTTCATGAACATTTCTTAATCTCCTTTAAATCTTCACCTATCTTCCCCACTGCCCCAGACAGATCCCCTCTTAGCTGCAGGTCATGATAAATGGAAGTTGTTGTTGAGCTGACAGTGTACACACTATGCTGCCAAAATAATTTACTATGGACTGTTATTTGTGCATAATTCCTCTCCCCAGACTCCTTTCCACACCCATGCATATATCCTTGAGGAAAAAAAGACACAAGTAAGTCCACAGTTTGTCTTCACTCAAGAAATGTGCAATGTGAAAGGGTTTAAATCATGACTGCGAGGAAAATGACCTGTATTTCTGTCTTAGTATTAGCTGCCTGTAGCTTTAGTAGCTGACTTTGTACCCTTTCTTCCTGTCTCTCCTCTTGGTATTTTCAAAAATTCTTTCACAAGGCAAGGGTCGGTATGTTAGAATGCTCTCATATGGAGTCATAGCAAGTGCAGAGCTCCTTCCTGGCTGTTTGTGGGGGGAAGTGAGTAACCCACAACCAGGACTGAGGACCCCTGGCCGGATGAGACACTGACTCCTGCGGTGGTCCAACAGGTGGTTTATTGATAGAGATTATTTATGTTAGATTAAGCTTTCTATAGGATGGAAAGTATATGTGTATACATCACCTACTAAATGATCCATTTGTCTCCTAGACAAGTGAGGTTCTCACTTACACCTTAAAACTAGTTCTGCCTCACTTACACCTGTCTTCAGGATAACCACAAAAGAAGAAAATTACAGTGATACCTCGATTCACAGATTTAATTCATTCCATGATTCTGGGGAAGGTAGCCATGGGGCTTTATATCACTTGAGGTGGACTTGTGAATGGAAGCAAAATTTTGCTGAGTGCTTCTGTTTGCCATCTGTATTGTTTGCAAATAGAAGTATTTGTGAACAGAGGTATTACCATGCTTACAGCCATAATCACTCATTAGGACCCTTTTACATGACTCGTTGCCTTTCTTTCTCATATTTCCAAGCACAGGAAGTGAGATGTTACAAATACCAGTCACTGCTGTCACTTACATAATAGTATGGCTTCACTTCAAGCCAGGATATTCTATGTATGTGAGAGTAAGAACTTAACTGACTAGTCCTGGTTGTGGCTTGACTTCGAGGACAGTTCTGTGGTGACTGCTTCACCTTACACACCCGTGTGCTCACCATTAGTGGTTTTCTCTTCCCCAGACCCCATCTGAATGTCGTCCCTCACCAGCATAGAAAAGGTTGGAACATGAGTGTTAGTGGACGAAGGCTGTTCCTTATCCTTATCTTTGTTTTATTATTGTTTTTTTCTGTGGCCTCCTCTGTAATAAATAAAATCTCCTGCAGGTAGAGAGTGTAAAACAGGCAGTAAAGTGGGGCTGGTGCAGGGCTGCTGTTCTGGTGCATCCAACAGATCAGTTTTGGTTCTTTTTTTTTTTGGAAAAATCTTTTTTTTTTTTTTTTTTTTT
>NDGN011322665.1:0-10491 GCA_002564285.1 Tympanoctomys barrerae
CTTTGCTAAGCTTGTTCTAAGTAGGTGCTTTAGACCACTGAGCCATCTCACCAGCCCCCAGTAAAGATATGTGTTTGATCTGCATATTTGTTTATGGATTTCTATGTTGTTATCTGAGCTTTAAATATAGACTCTAAAGCATGTTTTATCCTGAGTTACCAGCTGGTCTAAGTGATTAAAATATATATTAATATAAATGGGAAGAATTATACAAGACGCTTGATTGGTGGATAGAGGAGTGGCCAACCTTTGTTCATCAACAAAGAGCCCCAATAATCTCCTTGAAGATACTTCAATAAGGTGATCATTGTTAAAAGTTTTTGAATATATCTATATCTATCTATCTATATCTAATTTATCTATCTATCTATATATATATATAGATTCATGTCAACCCAACATGAACAAAAATTTACATGGTATATATGATAACTAAAATGGACATTTCATCCTGACTACCGACATACATACATATATACATATACATATATACATATAAAACTATTGATGTCAAACGTTCACTGTAAAAGTAAAAGTATAACTGTTGCCTGCTAACACTCTACAGGGAGTTAACTGGTGAAATGTTCCATGGTTGATAAAGAATAACAGTTCTCTGGTTACACTTTATATTTAAGGTGCCTAAGTCTACTCCCACCTAACTGGATCTGGTATGCTCTGTTAGATTTAAAGATAAGATTCTTTTGTATTCCCTTGACAGCTGCTTCCCAGGAATTATTTTCCTTTAACAGGAGGATGAGGGGGTGGACACAATTTATGACATGGTCATAACTTCCAAAGGATTTAAAATTCGCTTTACTGTCTTTGAAAAAGTTTTGTCAAAAAATCTGGTGCCTTTTGGTAATAACAATCCTGACTTTTTTCCTCCTTCTCACAGTATACAAATGATTTGTTGTTAGCTAGAGACCCAGGAGTTATGTAAAGAGGGGACAAAGCAGGATAAGGGGGTAACACATTTCTAAGAGGAAGGCTCAAATATATGTTCAAATTGTGAAATTCCTTGAGTTCACCCTAACAGGAAATCTGTGCTTTCTCAAGCTCCCAGACCCAAGCTATTCAAGGGCTAGAGGAGCCCAGGACCTGAAAAGTTACCAGAGTTCCTGAGAATAGTGGATTTTTGTTGTTTTTAGGTGTCAAGTTTTGTTTGTTTTTGTATTTTAGGACAGGGTCTACAGGGCCTACAGGGTCTCACTGCATAGATCGGACTTGTAGTGATTCTCCTGTTTACAGCCTCCCAAGTACTGGGATTACAGGCACATGCCACCATGTCTAGTCTCAATTGCCACCTCAGCATGCCCCAGGGCAGGGCCAGCATGGCGGGCTGGGGATCGAACTCTCCTGACCCCTGCATCTGCCTAAGCAGGCTCTTTAATCCACTGAGCTATTTGGCCAGGCCTTATGTGTCAAGTTTTGCTAAACCCTTGTGTGAAACCCTGAAGGAGGTAACAGCCTCCTGCTTGGATTGGGATTTGGAACAGCAAAAGCATTTGAGGATTAAAGAAGAAACTCTCGAGGGCTCGGCTTTGACCTACCAGACATCACTGAGCCCTTTCAGCTGTTTTTTCATGAGAAAAATGGAGTTCCAAGGAAAGTCTTAACTTAAACCTTAGGGCTATGGAAGCGTGCTTGGCCTGTAGGTCCAAAGACTGGACTATGTGGCTGCTGGGTGGCCATCGTGCTTGTAGGCTGCTGCAGCAGCAGTTGTATTAGTAGAGGAGGCTGACAATTAACTCTGGGACAGAAGTTGAGTATGTTCATGCCCCATGCGGTGGAGACACTGCTGTGGGGCCCCAATGAAAGGTGGCTCTCTGGTGCTAGGCTGGCCCAGTACCAGGCAGCCCTCCCTGAAGACTCACATCTAACTCTTAAGACTATGCAGGCCATTAATCCTGCATCCCTCCTTCCAATGTCGTTGGAACCCCTGGAGCAAGAGTACATGGAGACCATGAGGCTATTTATTCTGCAAGGCCTGGCCTGCAGGACGCACCACTCCAAGACACCGACCTCGCTCCATTTGCAGCTGGAAGCGGTACAGTAGTAGATGGGTACGGAGGGCCGGAACCATGGCTGTGACTGGAAAGGACGGTGTGACCACGAGCACTGCCCCGGGGACTTCAGCCCAAAATAAAGAGGCCTCCTCACCGCAAGAGGAAAAGACATCAAAAACTCCCAGGAGACTTTAACTTGTTACAAGAAGTGTGGCGGCCCACTGACGTGGCAGCGATACACCGTCCTGGACATCAGAAAGGCCGAGGCGATGGGGCTGCCGACCTGGCAGTAAGGCACGCTGCTGGGGGGACTCACTGCCAGAAACACACGTCGTGGCGGTGCCACTCCTTCTGCCACCCAAAGATTTTGAGACTGAGTTATTCTTGGCCAAGTCAGAAGGACATCAGAAATGGGTGGCAAATCTTGTCAGGGGGAAGTCTTTTTGTCTAAACACATGGGACATTTTGTGATTCGAAAACATGACAAGACCCACCGGGAACGACAGCTATGACCAGGCTGCTTGGCCACTATTTCTGTACCTCCAGCCCTTGGACCTTGTGCACCTCAGTGGCCAGCAATGTGTGACTCGTGCTAACAATAATCTAGTTTCTCGCCCACAGTGTAAACCAGGCGTCTGTCGAACCTTCCCTTTGGAGGTGGACTTTACTGAGATCAAGTCAACGGTTGGAACAAAAGTATTTGTTGGTGCTTATGGCACCTTCTCAGGATGGGAAGAGGCCCTGCCCCCCAAAACTGAGACCTCCAGAGAGATGGTAAGAGCGTGATGGAACTAACCATCCCCCGGTCCGGGCTTCCCATGATGGCAGGCGCAGATAATGGGCCTCTTTCGTGAGTAGAGGAGTTCAGAGCCTTTTCAGTGTTTTGGGCCTAAAATGGAAGCTAGATGCTGCCTAGTAACCCCAAAAGCTTGGCCCAGTATAGTGGCAAAACCGCACCCTCAGGAGCACCCTGTCCAAACTATGCCAGGAGACAGGTGCGGACTGGGGGCCTGTGCTTCTGGTGGCCCTGCTGGGGTGTATGCTGCACCCCATTCCGGGATGGGCGTACTCCTTTTGAAATCCTATTTGGAAGGCCGGCACCAAGGGTGGCAGCATTGGGGAAACTGTAAAAGATTGAGACACAAGGGTCACTCCCTTTGAATCCCCAAGTTGGGGGAGGAAATCCTGACATCCATTTCTAATCAGGAACCTGTTAAGTCCCCACAGGTGCGCAGTCTACACACTCCCTCTCCAGCCCCTCCTGCAGTCCACACACCGCTTGTTCTGAGATCACCAGGCTGGCCAGGGGTATAGCTCAGTGGCATAAGTGCCTGCCTGGCAAGTGCAATGTCGTGAGTTCAATCCCTGGTACCACCAAAAAAAAAAGTGAGATCACCAAGTTGTTCGTAAAGGACCTGAAGGCCCACTGGCAGCCCAGCCCGGTGATCAAGTCTACATCAAAAAGAGACGACCTGCCTCTCTCCATGCTCTTTGGGAAGGGCCCTACACCATCACTCCAAGCATGCCAACAGCCATCAAGGTCACTGAAAAGAGCCACTGGATCCCCACTCACACATCAAATCTGCAGGGCCTGAGACCTCAGATAAGTAGACTATTAAAAAGACTTCTGACTCCCTGAAGGTTGAAACTCTGAAAGTGCGAGTCCTGAGCTCCCGATGCTTCTGGCTCCCCTTCTGTTCTGCGTGACATCAGATGCTGCTGGTTACAGCTCAGGCCATGCCTGGACTCTAACTAGCACAGCTAGTGGAACTGTCCTTGAGCCTTCATCCTGACTGACCCTGCAGCCCTGCCACCTTAAGGCACGCCACGCCGAGAGCTCGCTATGCTGTCCTTTAGAGCTGATGTTTAGACTGCTTGATGCCTCCTCGCCACACGTGACTGAAACCCAGAGCCGCCCTACTGGACTGGACTGGCAGCAGTCGCCGCCAGGTGAAGACACCCCCACCCAGTGCTCATGCATCTCAGGTACCTGACCACTGCTGGCAGGGACAAGGCCCCCAGTCCTTAACGCTGGGGGGCTCCCAGAATCTGGGTTATGTGTCCTCTCCCAAGGTTTCCCTTTGAGTTCTTCACCATATGCTAAAAACTATAATTCGACTGTATATGAAGGATTTTTTTGGGGGGGCGCTGGCTCAGCCTACCTTAAGGACAGGTCTGGTAAGGCAAGTGGAGGTGGGCTTGAACCTCGGTATCCTGTGTCTGACTGCATTTGTATAAGCAGGCGCTTAAACAACTGAGCTAACAGGCAGGCTCCTTGACTGTATACGTTCATAATATGTCACAGCCCTTAAGCCAACACTTTGTACCCCACCGGGAACTTAGTTTGCTTGTACAAACAGCTTTACCCACTGCATGCACCTAAATGTGTTTACTGGGTCTTGTCCCGAGCTGTGTGTGGTAAGCCATGCTCTGCCACAAGTGTACTGTCCTGGCGGTCGGGGGAAGGTGACGTGAACATCTCCACCTCCCCATTCTAAACAGAGACACGAGAGCGCCCCCTGTACTAGTCCCCGTCCTGCTAGGAATAGGGCTAGCAGGGTCAGCAGCCTTGGGCACTTCGGCCCTCACTGTTGGGAATCAAAATTATCAGCTTTTGAGCAAGAAAGTAGATCAAGGCTTAGGCACCTTAGAACAAAATGTTAACAGGCTAGAAGAATCTCTGAATTCCCTGGCTGAGATGGTCCTCTGAAACAGGAGAGGCCTAGATCTACTCTTCCTAAAACGCAGAGGACTATGCTTAGCCTTAGGTGAAGCTTGCTGTTTCTACACTGATCATTCTAGAGCTATGACAGACAGCCTTAGTCAATTAAGGAAACATATCTATGATAGAGAAACAGAAAGGCGCCGCCAACAAAACTGGCTCCAACGCTTGTCCTGTGCTTCCCCATGGCTGACAACGCTACCATCTGCCCTCGTAGGGCCTCCAGCGCTGCCGTTGCTAATAATTACTATAGGACCTTACATACTTGTTTGATAAAATATATACCAGGCAGGATTCAATCTGTAAAACTAATGATCCTGCAGACTGGGTATGGAAGTCTTCCAACTGAGGAATCAATGATTTGATCTATACTAAAAGCAGTGGGGGAACGTGACGGCCTAAACCCACACTCAGCAGAAGTACTGCCATGCTAAACTTTAGCTGCCCCCAGAGTTGTAAAAACAAACCTACATGCAAAACAAGTAACCATAAGGAGGAAATTTTCTTTATGGGTTTTTTTTTCCTGTTTTTCTCTTCTTTATATACTCTCATGTTCTCTGGTTGGGGCTGCTCACGTGGACCCTGGAACAGGGGTCTGTGCTGGTGGTCGCTGAGCTCAGCTATGAAAGGCCTTCAAATTTTAATTGACTACTTGGGTTCCCATACCGACTACAGACCCACAGCAGACTACCCTAGCTGACAGGAAATGCGGGAGGTGCTTGCTGGCCCTGACCTTTCTCTTATGGACTGGGTGTTTTGCTGGCACTGGCTGTTTTTAATCTTTTATTTATTTGACATAGGTCTTGCTACACAGTTCAGGCTTGTGGTGATCCTCCTGTCTCAACCCCCCAGAGCTGGGATTGCAGGTGTGTGCTACCATGCTTGTGGGGTTGAACTCAGGACCCTGCGCTTGCCAGGCAAGCGCTTATTCTACTGAGCTATCTCCCTGGCCCCACGCCTGGTTTCTACTGGCTGTCTTTTACTAGGGACCTCATTGGTAGGCATGAGCTCCCCATTATGCAACCACATATTCCCATGACCATGCAGGACAGGGAGTTGCCTGGACTGTACCACACCCAGCTCTCACTGCAAGCAAAGGCTCAGGGGCCTACGCACATAATAATACACCCTGCCCGCCAACAGGGGAGTCAGTATACTTGTTTGATCCACAATACTCCCCCACTGAGGAATGGTTAGAAGTCTAACACTCCAAAAAACAGGGGCTCTTGATCACTCAAAGTGAGATTACTAATCCCAAACAGCCACTATCAATACTTGTAGTCAGGGTTTGCAATGGAACAGATTTAATATAGGACACATAATTTATAGGATTATTTTATAGTATTTGCTCAAAAAGTCAAATGAAAAAAAAAAAGTCAAATGAAGAGTGCAAGAGATCCGTTTGCACATAAGAGACCTGAAGAATCCAGCCGGGGCCAAGACCCCATGGTAACGGCCTATGCACGTTCCCATCAAGGTTCCGCGCTGGGAGGGCTCAGAAGTCAGTGGTGGAAGCTAGAAAAAGTCTACACCAGGGGAGTGAAGGACCTGTGCTCGCAGGCTGAGAGAGCCGCGCGGTGCCCGCAAGCAATACTCAAAGGAAGGGCCCGAGCTCTCCCGAAGAGAACTGCAGCCATCCTCAGCGACAGAGGGCCAGAGCTCCCCCGGTGTGGAGAACAGCCAAGTTCATGTTAGGAAAACCAACCAGGGCAAGCATCTCCAGGAACACCCAGGGCTGACTCCCTGCCCCTTTCTCCCTTATGACATTGGTGACTCAGGTGGGCCTTCCACACCCAGAACCGTATGGATTCGGCTCAGCTGGGTGTTCCAAAGTGCCCCTGAATGCAGCACAACACTCGACATACGTGGAGGCAATACCACCTGGTGCTAGCCCTGCTTGGGAGGTCCCAGGCAGGCTTTCTCAGGTGAGGTTTCTGGGTTAAAGAACTCATGTGTCCAAGACATCAGCAACAAAGCAGGCAGCGTGCAGCAGCGCAGGGTGCAAGGGCCGCCTGCATCTTTACTCTCTAACTGCTGTCCATGTCCTTGTCACCAATTTATGTCTTCCATGCTGGCCTCACTGGTGCATGTGTAGTGTCCACTGCCAAGTCCTGGTTATGTAATTCTGCCCATCTGCACTTGCACTGGTGACAGGGTCCAGCCCTCAGGGCCGCCCAGAAGTGTCTTCACATGTCCCCAACTCTGACTCAGTCTGAGCGGTGCCCCATACGCAGGCAGCTTACGGTGAGGCGTCTACAGTGGGAATGGAAGTACCCATTTAATGACAAGTAGATATGTGAGGAGGCTTTGGTTCTGTATGGACATGCCGCCCCAAACCGGTCTTACTGCCCCTCCCGGGGGGCATCTTATGGGCTGCCTGGAAGGACAAAGATCAAACAGCACTCCTCTCAACGGGTGTGGCCAACCCCAACTGCGACCCCCTTAACTGTCCTACTGGAAGGACCCCAGATGGAGAGAGGCCACACAGCTGGCGTCCCCATCCACGGCAGGACACAGACCCCAAAGCTCTCCTGTACTGTACAAGGGTTACGCCTGCCCCACGGCCACATCTCGTCAGCTCTTCCACGCCTTTCAGGAGGACACAGGAAACAGTCCGCCTCCCACATCAGCCACCAGAAACCTGTTTCCAGCTTAGCAGGAACTATAGCGTAGACTCAATAAAAAGCTTTCCTTTTGGTGTGCAGGCAGAAGAACCAACAGGGAATCAATGGCCATGGAGGCTGGAGAATTAGATGCCCACGAAGCTTATCATGGAGCGGGGTCTACCCACCCTCTCTCTGGGGCTTGGCTCCTCAAGAACTCGTTAATTGCAAAAACTGTCTTTCAGAGCAGGTGAGAGGGCCGGCCAAGTAGCTCAGCTTTAAAGTGTCTGCAAGCAGGCCCTCAGGCTGGGGGTTCGATCCCCAGGCCTGATGTGCTGGCCCCAGACCTGGAGGTGCACTGAGATGGCAATGGAGACCAGGCATGGTGGCGCATGCCTGTAATCCCAACAGCTGGGAGGCTGTAAACAGGAGAATCACTACGAGTCCGATCCAGTAGTGAGACCCTGAACACCTGTCGACCCTTCCCTAAAATATGGGAGGGGGGGGAGAGCAACCGATTCAATGTGTCCAGAGGCCATATAATTCACCTGCTCAAGGGACCCACTGGTGGGGGCTCCAGACCACTGTGAAACACTTGGTTCGGGGGGAGACGCCAACAAGCTTCTCCCCTCCAGGGTGCTGGGACAACATGGACACAGACATCTGACAGTGGCAGACCCTCATGGGCTGTGTGCCGTGTGTGGAAGAACAGCCTGTACTGTCCCCCCTGTGCCTCTGGCCAGTCCTGTATGTTGGGGACAATCCACCAATCCTCCTGCTCCCACTATCCAGCGAGACCAGGAGCAGAGGACAGAGAGGCTCGGAGCAAACAATACACGCACAGCCTGGCACCTGGAAGGCGGGGGACGGCCCCGGATGCACACCCAGGACTTCAGCCCTGCAACTTGCACAGAGGGTGGGTCACTGCTGTGCTCCCACTTACACGCTGCATTGCACGATTAGATTACAAGCAGTTGTGAAAACTGTAACTAATGAAGCTGCCGAAGCCCTTGTTAGCCAAACAGCAAAGCAAAATGTATAATGTCACCTATCAAGACTGCGGGCCTTAGAGTACCTGCTTGCTGAGGGAGGGGCTTGCGGAAAATTCCACCTACATGACTGCCGCCTGCAGCCAGATGATGAGGCAAAGGTTCTTTAGCCTTGGGGCACTGAAACGCTTACACGGCTGTGATCCTCCTCTGCCTAGTCCCTCTGGTTGCATGGTCTCTGTCCAGCCTCACTGAGGCCAGGGTGGAAAGAAAAACGGGACACATACGCTGACGCCTTGGCAGCATAAGCCAAGAGATGCTGTCCGACCCTAAAAGGGAGGAAGGGTCTGGGCATCAAAGGGGAAGTGTGAGAGGGATGTGGGGAGGACCTTACCGGGGACTGAACTCAGGACCTTGCTTTGCCACGGGCCATGTCACACTTTCGTGTAGGAGCCGAGGGCCAGCCAGACAGCTCAGCAGACTAAGCGCCTGCTTCGGCAAGGGCAGGGACTGCGGTTCCATCCCAGGCACAAGCTGTGCTGGCCCAGCCTCGGGGCACACTAAGCCTGTTGGGATAAGCGTTAAAACAGAGACATGCTAAATAGCGAGCAGGGCATGTAGGATAAGGAAAAGTGAAAACAGGGTAGCAAGCTGCAGGATAAGCAAGAACACGTGGAACTCAAGGACACCCTGTTCTTGTGTCCTTGCTCCAGCTGCCTAGCAGGTTCTCACATATAGTATAGCCTAAGCATTAATCCTGGATACACACGATGGGATCTTGTTATGTTCACTTAAGCTAACCTGAAGGCCGAGACTCAAGGTATATAAAGACCAAGGCAGCATGGCAGCCTTTTTGCTTGAGCCCTCCCTTTGCTGGCATTGAGTGTCTGTGTGTATTTGTTTGCAGCCCGTGCCCAAGAGTTTCCCAGCATAAGCCAGCCACCATGGAGTCCAGGTGTGGTGGCACTTGTGTGTAATCCCAGCACTGGGGAGGCTGAAAACAGGATCGCTACAAGTCTGAGCTGTGTAGTGAGACCCTATACCAAATACATTAAAAAAAAAAAAAAAAAAAAAGGAAGAAGGGCCGGCCAGATAGCTCAGCAGATTAAAGCACCTGCTTAGGCAGAGTGCAGCAGCTGGGGTTTGATCCTTGGCATGCCGTGCTAGCCCTGCCCCCAAAGTGCGCTGAGATAGCCATTGAGACTGGGTGTGGTGGCATGCGCCTGTAATCCCAGTGCATGGGAGGCTGAAAACAGGAGAATCACTACAAGTGCACTTTACATAGTGAGACCCTGTAGACCCTGTACTAAATACCAAAAAAAAAAAAAAAAAAAAAAAAAGATGCTCTGAGGCAACTGAATACAGTTGTCATTCAAAAAAAGGCTGAGGCAGGAGACTGCAAATTTGAACTTAGCCTGGACAATTTAGAAATGTTGGGCTGAGGAGATAGCTCAGCAGTATAAGCAACTGCCTGGCAAGTGCAAGGTCCCAAGTTCAATCCCTGGTCCCTAGAAAATAAAAAAAGAAAGAAAAGAAAAAATAAGCACAAAGGGCTAGAAGATAGCTCAGTGGAATAAGTGCTTCCCTGGTAAGCACAAGGCCCTGAGTTCAATCCCTGGTTCTGCCAAAAAAAAAAAAAAAAAAAGCTAGAGATGTTGTCTTAAAATACATTAAAACATGAGGGTTGAACACTTGCCTAGCATGTACAAGGCCCTGAGGTGGCAGCTAACTTTTACTGGGTAGTTTGGGGTTTTTAACTTTTTTGGTCTTTTTTTGAGACAGGGTCTTACTATGCAGCTCAGGCTGGCCTTAAGCTCACTCTGTAGCCCAGCCTGGTCTTGAACTCACAGCAAACCTCCTGCCTCAGCCTCCCAAGTTCTAGAATTGCAGGCGTGCACCACCAGGCCTGGCCATGTTTTTTGGTTGAGAGAGAGGCTCTCAGTATGTAGCTCAGGCTGGCCTGGAACACACTACATAACCCAGGCTGGCTTGGAACCCGTGACATGCTTTCATCACCAGCCTCCAAGTGCTCCGATTCCAGGCATGGGCCACCGTACCAGGCTGCGGGGTATTTCCCACAAGCTTGGCATTCAATACTTTTAATTGCATTTTTAAAAAAAATTTTATTTATTTATTTGTGTGTGTGTGTGTGTGTGTGTGTGTGTGGCCAG
>NDGN011322673.1:0-11337 GCA_002564285.1 Tympanoctomys barrerae
TTGAACTCAGGTCCTTGTGCTTGCCAGGCAAGTGTTTATTCTACTGAGCCATCTCCCTGGCCCCACTATTTTTGTTAAGAAATACGGAGGAAGGGGACTGGGAGAGAGATGCCATGTATAGAGGAAGATAACTCTACAATGTTGCTTCACAAACTCCCTGGCTTCCAATGCAAAGGATGACTATAGCATTGTAAGTGCTGTCTAAAAGACAATGTGTCATGGGCTTATCTGTGTCCCCCAAATTTATTTATTGAAGCCCTAACCCCGGTACTTCTCAGAATGTGGCCGTGTTTCAGAACAGAGTCATTAAAGAAGAATTAATACCAAATGAGGTGATTAGCACAGACCTTAATCTACTGTGCCTGACGTCTTTCTAAGAGGAGATCAGGATGCAGACGTGCAGCAAGACACATAAACACTCACAGGAGGAGAGCCAGCTATGAGCCTGAGAGGGACGTCCTCGGAGGGACACAGTCCTGCTGGTACCTGAGCCGCAGGCTTCTAGCCTCCAGAACTACAATGGAGGAAATCTCTATTATGAGCCACCAGATTTAGGACTTATCTGTGGCAGCCCCAGCCCACCAATACAGAGCACCACATGTTCACCATTTCTTCTTCCTGGCCACAGGAAAACGATATTGCCCATCTCTGTGCCTCAGGCTGGGATCCATATGGCCACTTCCAGCCAATGGACTGGAAATAGAGGTATGCTCCATCCCAAGCTGAGGTATTTAATTCTCCACTGTCTCCATCTCCTCCTGTCATGGGGCCTGGTATGAACATCACACATTCCAGAGAGTCACTTCTAAGATGACATAGCCTCAGTCAGCTTGGCCCTGATGGTGTGGAGCAGGTCCTCTGCTAACCAACATGGGACATGCAGGATGAATGATACAACCCTTTTTATTTAGGTCACCAAGGTTTCAGGTTGGCTTGTGTCTGAAGCTTAGCTACCTCCCACACACACATCTACCTCACAAAAGCCAGGACATTGCGAGTCCTGGAGTAGTTGTAGCATTAGGTGAAACCAGAGTAAGTGGATGTTTTGTAAGTTGAAAAAAAAGGTCAAGTACAATTTCATTTGTTCCCTCTCTAATTGTACATATTTGCAGAATCTTATAATCAGAAAAGACCTTTGCAACTAGCAAGCCCCACCATTACTAGTTCAAAGGTGGTATAGCTGAGAACACCAGATTAAATGATTTACCAAAATCCAAAGTATGTCACAGGTAAAACTGGATTCCAGATCGGAAATTACTTTTTTTGGCAGGGGTAGGCAAGATACAGTGTGGACTATATAAAATGTGGCTTTGTAAACTCCTTGGCTTCCAAAACAAAGGATGACTACAGCTCTGTAAGTGTTGTCTGACAGACAATGTGTCCTGGGCTTAACTTCGTCCTCCTAGTGACCATCTGTGTGCCTCAGGGTGTGTTCCATATGACTACTTTGTTTTTGAGATGCATGAAATTTATTAGTCTCAAGATATGTAAGCAATAAGATGAAAAAATATGTTCAATATTATGTATGAATCTTAAGAATATGTTGGAAAGTATAGAAATGCAAAGCAAAATAATTCATGAGATCAAGTTTTACTCTGTTGTTTAAGGATGAGGACATAGCAAAACTAAAGCTAGGAAATTATTTTAAAAACTTCGGGCAGTTTTTATGTATGAGGAGAAAGAAGAGTCGGGAAAGAAGTCTTCAGAAGTTTCTGGGGTATTGGCATTTATTTCCCATTAGGGTCATCCAGGTGCTTATTTTATAAGTCTTCAACTTAGTTTTTCTTCAGATACATTTTTTAAAGTTGGGATGAAAAGTACACACTCTAAAATGTACAATCAAGTGTATTTACAATGATGTGCTACTTTCAACCGGAGGACTAGAAACAGAGGTATGCTCCATCCCAGGTCAAGGTATTTCACATGGTAATGACACCCTTAGGAATTCATCTATCAGATATATCTGAACAGGTGTTCAAAAACACAAAAATATTTCCCAGCAAGCACAAGGTCTTGGTACAAAAAAAAAAAAACCAGAAATATATGTATGTAAAAAGATCCACTCTGTTAATAATATAAGTGATTGTGGGGGCCAGGGAGACAGCTCAGTAGAATAAGCACTTCCCTGACAAGCGCAAGGACCTGAGTTCAATCCCTAGTTCTGCCAGAAAAAAAAAATTAAAAAAAAAAATATGTGTGATTGTGAATAAATAGAAACAATCCAAATACCTATTCATAAAAAATTGGTTAGGGGAGCCAGGGAGATGGCTCAGTAGAATAAGTGCTTCCCTGGCAAGCATAAGGGCCTGAGTTCAATCCCTGTTTCCGGACCCCCCCCCAAAAAAAAAGGATTGGTTAAATAAAAAGAAGTCAATCTTTTGGCTCACATGAAAAGACACTAAAGTCATGTTGAGAAAATCTAAGTAGAAAAACAAATGTACTATCCATAAAAGACCTTTAAAATTTAAAGCCATTGTGATGTATAAAGTCACCTGACACTTAGTAGGTATTTTTGGTCCTACTTCCTATCACCTCTTTCCTGTTCTTTAGAACTTTGTAAATCAACCCAGCCCAGGGCTCCGCCCCACTGCCTACCAGAGGGGAGATCTCAGGCCAGAAGCTGCGGTTCCCTCATTTTCAAAGCTGAGAGAATAAACACTGCTCTTCCTACAGAGGCCCTTAGTGCCAGGGACTGTGCACAAAAAGCACTTAGTGCAATGCCTAGCCCACCGCACGTACTTAATTGAATATTAGCCACCACAGTGCTATTCATTTCTAAAAACCTGAAGAAACAAGGTTTTGTGTGATTTCTGTTGTTTACATCTGCTCTTTTAAAAAATTATCCAGTAAAAAAACCCTATAAATTATTCTGCATCTTTTCCTTCCAAAAGCTAAATTTAAAAGTAGTGATTTGGTTTTTTGGGTTTTTTTTTCATGTATTTAGTACAGGGTCTACAGTCTCACCACACAGCTCAGACTCCTAGTGATCCTCCTGTTTTCAGCCTCCCAAGTGCTGAGATTACAGGCTCAGCCACTGGGCCCAGTTTCAATAGCTGTCTCAGCGAGCTCTGAAGGCAGGGCCAGCACAGCCTTTTATTTTCTTTTTAGAGCAGAGCATATCTCCAATAAACTGTGGTAATATTAGGCATTCCTACTGTTATATCTAATACACCTTCTAAAGACAACCTCATTCTTTCATGACCAAGCCGATGTGCTGCTTTCTAAGAAGTTAGTGCTCACTGAGTCATTTTTAAGGTAAACAAATTGTTCATCCGGTGTAACTCAAGGTGCACACTCCCCACCACCATCCTCCCCTACCCCCAACCCCACCCCCAGTTACACAGCCGGGTCCTCTTCTGTTCAGGGATCAATTGGTGGCATCACTACTCAATCACAGGAGGCTGGTTTGGGATGGGGTCAATCAAACTCACAGATTCATTCCTTCTCTCTTTTCCCTTCTCCTCCCTCTTCTCCCCTCCCTCCCTTCCCTTTCCTCCCTTTTTTCCTTCTTTTTTTCATTCCACCTAATCAAACTCAAGCTTAACCAGGACTTTGTACATAAGGTCCTTCCCGGTGCATTCGAAGTATTAACTAAACCAGCTAGGCTTGTTTCCACAGATTTTAAACTTGATAGATTAGTGGGTTTCTGTAAATAGATTGGGATAAAAATTCCATTCACCCATAGTTCTGACCCACTCTCTTCAGTCCTCCCGTGCCCTTTGGAACTCCTTACAACCTACACCAAGACTTCGGAGATCTAGCAGGCACCAGTAGGCCACCTATAAGCTGAGCAGGTTCCTGACAGAGCCTTTGCAGCCTCCAGGACTCGGCTCAGGGTGGTTCACAGCTGGTCAGTGGCACAGCTGGGGCTGGGACAGCTCCGCCTCCTTCCCAGCCCCTGTGCTCCCCGTTGCTAGTGAATTCTCAATCTTCTGTTTCTGCTTCTTGGAGGACGGCACTACAGCAAAGTTAAAATAGCTCATCCAAGGTCAGAAGGGCAGTCGAACAAGAACTGGCAATGCGAACCGTGGATTATAAAATCCTAGCTGGCCGGTCCTCTGGCGCTCACCTCCCCGACGCACCCTGTGCAAATGTTTTGCTTGACTGTCTCCCAATACACACTTCACTGGAAGTCTCTTTGGGTCAGCACTTCAGGGTTGCACTGCGGGTTCCACACGTCCCTGTCAGGGCCCATTGGCCCTATGCTCTGCCCAAGCAACCCATGGAGGTGGCCGAGCAGATAACCTCCACCCTTCAACTGCGGTGACTGGCGGCGCCGGCAACCCAGGGACGGGAACCTTGTGTGGAGGTGGAGTGGACAGCACGACACGTCTTGGATACAGTCGACTCCCAAAGGATCCAGACGCTCAGTCCGCGTTCTGTTAAACTGATGCCAGCCCCACCTCCCACTGTGGTCCGGGTGACTTTGCGCCCTTAAGGCAGCCCTGACCCCCAGCAGAGCGCTGGGCTTCCAGTGGCAGAGCGGCAAAAGCGCTCGTGTCGCGGACGGCGGCACAGGCAGGTCCTAGGAGCCCGCGCTGGCCCTTCTGGAGCAAGCGCGCGTGGCGCCCCTTTGGCCTGCGCGTGTGCCTCCCTGTGCGGGCCCGGCTCCAGGCAAAACTGCCGCCTTGCGCCGCCCCCGGCTGCACGCGAAGGCAGGGTGGGTCCTGGACTGTTGGATCCCTCGGCAGCAGGGCGCAGGACCACACACGCACGCATTTGCGCGCAACACTCGTGCACGCCCGCACACAAGCGCGCACACCACGCACTCGCCGGGCGGCCACCCCCACCCCGAGGGAGCCCGGGAACACGTGTGTGCGGGGGCGCGGGGCGGCTGCGGACGTGCGGTCACCCGAGGGCGCCCGCGGGGACTATGATCTTGCCTGGGAATTGTACACCAGACGGCTGCCGCCGCAGGTGCTCGGCCTGGAAGCGGGAGGAGCGCTAGCCTGGGAGGACAGGAGCTGCCTCTTGCTAGGGCCCCGACCCCAGCTCACCTGGCGCGCTCTCATCGGCTCCATGCGGGCGACCGCGTCCGGTCCGCGCCCTCGGGCAGGGTCCGCGCTTCCAACGCTCCGAGTCTAGCTGCGAGCAGGAGCCTCCGCGGTTTCTCCCCGGCGGCCCGAGGCGGGCGGGTGCCTGGGTCCTAGCGCCCCTCCCGGGTCGTGAGTCCCGACTTCGCACTTGATCCGAGTCTCGCCCGCCCCCCTCCCCCAGCAGCTGCTCTATAGGCAGTACCTCAGGGGCTGCTCCAGAGAAGTCCAGTCTCGCTGGCGCTCCCAAACCCGCGCCTCTCCTGGAATTGGGGTTTGGAGTCCAAGCATCCCTTAACCGGGTCCACAGTTCTCCAAGCACCCCCTCCCCCAAAAAACAACACCGCGGAGGCTCAGGTTTGTTTGAATCACGCAACTCAAATTTGAGTGCGCTGTCTTAAAGAGGTGTTCAAGTGAGCAATATTTGTCGTTTTACACATGTGTGCACGTACATATATAATAAAGATCGCTCTTCTGCAAAGACTTAAACTCAAACCCACATGTAAACAATAACGCGATGTAGTGGGAATGTGGGGTGAGACGTTTCCCCCACTCCTAATTGAGCAATTTGCAGGCGTGAGGCAGACTTGGATCCAGCCAAAGTTGCCCTTACTTTTCTGGAGCCCCCACCTGCCCCCTTAATATGTTTGGGGAGCTGGAATCCTTAAAAGTCTAAGCAAATACTGCGAATCTGAATCTTTCGGATACTTTTAAAAAAGTAACCAATCATCCTAATTAGGTGCCTTGGGTACAAACAGGCCTATTGTCTCGGTGGCTGTCCTCCCCTGAGGCTTGTGGTACCCGGCCAGGTGGAGGAATTTCTAACAAAGATCTGGACAGCTAGGCGAGGGGGCTTTCCTCCCTCACCCCCTCAGCATTATCACTCTAGCCCAAACCAAGACCACATAATCTGTTCCTGCTAACCCTCTCATAGGGAGATGCTGATGAGATTTCTAATGGTAGAAAAGGAAAACAAGAAGTTTTTAGAAATCCTAGTTCAAAGGCATAGAGGACACAGAAACAAAATTATTTTGCTGTAAGGGCCTACCACGAAGCATGAGACTGCAATTCAAGGAGCCTTTATGAAAGTGTGTTTTGGGTTTTTTTTTTTCCCTAAGAGTCCAAAGTATCTCTGCAAAAGCTTTTGCCACTGTCTGCATTCCCTGTGACCATTCCTCCCTTGGGTGTGGGTAGAGGCTGTGATCTGTGGCCTGCCTGTGGGACATGAAGATGGTGACAAGGTTGTCACTCCACAGATGCTTTTCTTCCTTGGTATTGATGAAGCAGGCAGTCCCACAGGGAACACTGTGCTATGAGCAGAACCCCAGACAAGAGCCAGGGAAACTGAGGCCCTGCTTCATGGCTGGAGGGAGCTCAGAACTGAGCCCCAACTTCGGATGTGGCTGTGCTCTTGGGTGAGCTCCGACGAGGGGGTCGTGAGAAGGCCTTACCCAGACTCTTGCCCCACAGACACTGGGATGACAAAAGCCTGTGGTTTTAAATTCCTAACTCTAGGACTTTTTATGTAGTGATAAGGACACCAATACACTTCCTCCTTCAAGAGGTGGGAAAGAGCCATTAGATGGGTGAGGCCGTTAAAGGAGCAGCATAATCATCCATGTTCCACCCGCAGCCTTCCCAGCCATTCACAAGCAGGACAGGCAGAACAGCGAGGACGCCAGGGTAGATGAAGTCAGGCTGAGAGTTGGTGGGAGATAAAACCAAAGAGAACCTTAATTACCCAGCAGGTAAAAGGACTATTTGAGAAACTCAGTGTAAATTGACCCCAGTGGGAGAGGATACACATGTTTTCAGAGAAAAAGTAAATACAATCAAAGGATAATAAGAAAAAGGAAAAGAACAGAAAGATGGTGGAGAAAAGTAATCCTCTGAATTCCATCTTCAATGATCTTAAATGGAAAACAAAAGCCACATTATCTCTTCCTCTGATGTGTACGGGGATTTTCCAGCATTCTCACAAAGGAGGAGGATGCCCAGGAGGAGTCTTTGTACACTGCACCTGCTGCAGCCAGAAAAGCTGTTTTCCCTGACAAATTGCACAAAAACAGAAGGTGTCTCAACACCTTAGCCTGGGGTCTGAGGCTTTGTGCCACGGGCTGTCGGGTGCTGGCCTCCTTTGGGTGTCAGGTGCTGAAAAGCCCTCTATCCCACCCCAGCAGTGATACAGTGGGGCCTCCAATACTTCCCCCTACAGTGCTCCTGGAAGGGGACTGTGAAGTGGTGTATGACTTCCCCCCTTTATAAGTTAGTGTACATTTCTGACACATGATATGACATTGCATCTTGCTTCTTTTTCATTTCATCCCCTCCCCTACCATTTCCTCCCCCATCTCCAGACCCCCCCCATCTCCACATTAGCTGTCTCCCTATTATCCATCTTTATTTTATTCTTTATGCTTTGAGTTTCTGTTACAAGAGACACCATGGATTCACCTCGAGCCCATAACGCTAAGTGAAATGGACCAGACACAAATGGTGTATGCTTTTTGAAAAGGAAGATAAAGGAAGAGGGAGAAAAGGGGAAAGAAGAAGGAAAAGAGCTGGAAAGAGAGAAACCAAAGGACTTTACAGAGGAAATTTAAAGGAACTGAAGCAAAGGAAAGAAAGGGGGGTGGCTTGGCTGACTAAGCCCCTGCTCAGGCAAGTGCAAGGACCAAGGTTTGATCCCCGGCACCACATCCCATGCCAGCCCCGCCCCCGGGCACACTGAGCCTGGCTACCTGCAATCCCAACGATGGAGAAGCTGAAAATAGGAGGCTCACTATCTGCAGCCACCTGGTATGAGCCTGCGTAGTAAGATCCTATGCCAAATAAATACATACAAAAATAAAAGATTTTTTAATTAAAAAAGAGAGAGTAAAAAGGAAACATGGGGTGAAAAAAGGCCTGAATTTGAAATCGGGCTGGGGCAAGGGCGGAAGTGTCTGATACTGCATCATAAAGCTCCACTCCTGTGTTCCCCAGTGGTGACTGGAAGTGAAGGCCTAAAGCTACTACTCCAAATTCACACCACAGCCACCTGGCTTTCCTTCTCTCTTTCTCTCCACACCAACCAGCTACTCTTCCCACCAGAATGTCACTGCTTTTGTCCTTTCCTTTGCACCCCAACTGCCAGGAGTGAACAGAGCCCCCTGGACCCTGTGCATCTCCTACTGGACTATGCTAGGTGCCTGAGTCATAGACAGTATGGTGAATTTGCCTTAGATGCCCCAAGGAGCCCATTTCTCCCTGCTCATGCCCGTAACTATCTTCCTTAGACTTGAAATACCCTTAATGTGAGTTTTTTCATTGGTTGAGCATTGTTTCATCCTAAATATTGTTTCTATTTATAGTAAATTTTTGCTAGTAGAACCTACATAAGACCCAGGCATGGTGGCACATGCCTGTGATCCCAGTACTCAGGAGGCTGAGGCAGGAAAATTGTCATGAGTATGAGGCCAGCCTGAGCTACATATCAAGGCCTGCCTAATCTACAGAGTGACTATATCTCAAAAAACAAAACAAAACAAAACAAAAACCTACATAAGACTATTTCATCAGACAGTTTTTTTGCTTTTCCTTTGCTTACTTATGGAGAGCAATCATTGCTGGGGGAAAAGGAAATGGACAGAAATGCACAGCAAAAGGAAATGGACCTTTCCTGTTTTGCCAGTGGTCCTGCATGCCCAGCTGTTCGGAAAATGAGCAGGAGCAAGGAGGCTTCTGACTGGCTCTTTCTGGCTGGCTTACTCAGGATGTGCGGTGGCATCTTCCTATTTCTGGTCTGCAGTTCAACAGCAGGGATGCCAGAGAACAAGATAGTGGTTTTCACATAAGCAGTAGAGAAGTGCCCCTAATGTGGGATTCATGAGCAGTGGTCATCTACTGATAAAGCAAATCCCATTCACTAAGAAGGTTAAAACATTGAAGTGCACCATTTAGATTCTCCCATCTGGGCCATTCTCCCTCCAAGATTGGGATGCTGACAGTACTGACAAAGTGGTGATTGCTGCAGCATGGAAGACCCATGCCACCCAATGCCATGGGTGCTGGATGTTTCTGGAGAAATGGAGTCCATGGTTCACTTGCCATGATCTATCATAGCAACACACCCTTTTAACTCTTACCCCCTGTAATTTGGGCAGGCTCAGCATCATCTCCTCACTAAGACCTCCAACCAAAGGACTATGCACTATGTAACAGACTCCAGGAGGCTACTCAGTGCCATATCTAGCCTCCTCACTCTAGATTTATGAAGAGACCCAGGATCCTAGGCTCAGTTTTCAAACCACATTGAAATCTCATAGAATCAACCAAAGATATTCCAAGAAAAACCAGCATGCCTTCTACACAGTTCTCCTACAGATATTTCTCAACCTGGATCCATGTCCTCAAGAATCACTGGAGTCAACAGGAGAAATGCAATGATCTGATTGACTCCCCACCCCTCTCCCCCAGGGAAGAGCTGAAAATGGGAAGCTCCTAAAAGGGTGTATGGGAGAAGGACAGGCATCTGTGCACCAAAACTGCTAACCTATGGAGGGAAGCTCAGAAAGTTTGATGGGGGCAGATAGCACTACTCAGCATCCAGAAAGTGCTGGCCAGAATAGTAGCTTTAGGGATGGGGAAGAAGGGAAGAGGAGAAGAAAAAGATATGGGCACCCATAGGCTATGTGTGGCTGACTCTGGGATGCTGGTGCCTCCCACAAAGACAGAGGAAGGCTGAGTAGGAGCAAGCTCTGAGGAGAAGTTCTGAGCACAGTTGCTCTAAGTGCTCACATTTCACCTGGAAAGATGTCCGGAGGGTAAAAGAAGCAAGGCCTGCAGTAGAGGGAGCAGTTTGAGCTAGAGCTAAATCTAGGCAGCATTCACATAGGACACAGGAACCTCTGAGCAGGAGACCTAAAGATCAAGACTTAAAAATGACTACCGGCCAGGTGCCCTGGTGCAGGCCTAAAGTCCCAGCAGTTTGCAAGACTAAGGCAGGAGGATATTGTCATGTTTTGAAGTTTTGCAAGGGAAACAATGCAAAACAGGATGCATTTTATAATATTATATTATAATGAATCACCCAAAGTATCATATTCAAAGAGTACAGAAAATCCATCCACACACTAAAGATCAAAGAATCCAACTGAGGGCATAGATCCTAATGTCCAGCATGAGTACAGCTGAAAACCTAGACCGTAACAATACCTCCCACAAGTCCCCCTGGAGCCTAAAGCCCAGAACAAAGTCTCATGCAGGCTTGTTTCATGCATCTGTGCTGGAAAGACCCAAAGATCTTTCCAGCAGAAGGTAGAAAGTGTATGCCAGCAGGATCTATGTTAGCAGGCTGAGAGCTCTGAACTGGAGCTAGGAAGACAGCCATCCTCAGCAACTGTGATGTCTCAAGCTCCTGCAGCAATGAGGAAAGCTGAGTTCCCACCAGGAAACCCAATGTGACAAGCCTCAGTGTGGCAAGATTGAGCAGGGCACCATCTTCCCCTCTGGAGCCAGGAAGCGATGCTCAAGATGAGGACCAACATAATCTGTAACCATTCTCAGTGACAACAAAGGTCCTGAGCTCCTTCTCTGACAAAAACAGCCAAGTTCATCAGGAAAGCCAGCGTGACAAGGTCACCCAGCAGAACAGCCCAGGAGAGCCAACAGCTCCAACAGCTTCTCCAAACAGCATCCATAAGAGCTTCCCAACAGCTTTTCAGATCTGCCTCTTGCACTGCTGCAGCAGCCCTTAGGTGGATCTCTGACACCCAGCGCCATGTTAGTCAATTCAGCTGAGTGTAACAAGTTGCCCACAAGTTAGACATCACTGCAGACAGCAAGTTTGAGGCTACTCTGGGCAACTTACTGAGAGTCTGAATCAACATAAAAAGGAGTTGGGGACGTAGCTCAGTGGTAGAGTGTCCCCTGAGTTTAATCCTCATTGCTAGGTAAAAAAGAAAGACAACCAACTTTCCAGGATAAACAGAAAGAGGGTGGGTCCAGGGGGAAGTGAACAGCTGCAGAAGGAATAGAAGCAGCTCTCAGGCCACGGACTGAGTGTGTGAGCAATAAAGAAAGTTCAGCAGTGACAGAAAATGCAACACACTCCACCATGCAGACACTTAATGAAGCAACACTTTCTGAGCTGGAAGGGTTTTTCTGCCTTTAGAAGATTAAGTGGAAGAGAGCCATTTGTATTTCCCAGATTTAGCTAAGAATTTAGCTACATTTTCATAAAATTCTCACAACTCCACAGCAGGCTTTTCTTTCTTTCTTTCTTTCTTTCTTTCTTTCTTTCTTTCTTTCTTTCTTTCTTTCT
>NDGN011322674.1:0-14063 GCA_002564285.1 Tympanoctomys barrerae
CTTCCCTGGCAAGGGCAAGGGCCTGAGTTCAATCCCCGGTTCTGCCAAAAAAAAAAAAAAAAAAAAAAGAACAAAGCAGAAGTTCCCAATGACATGCTCTAAGTTCAAAATTGAAAATTGTATACTACAACTCTTTGGATTTTGAAGAGACATAACATTGACCTCATATGTGCCAAAAAAAAAAAAAAAAGAAAGAAAGAAAGAAAGAAACAAACAAACAAACAAACAAACAGACAAACACCAGCATGGTACTGTTAATGGCAACATTACACCATTACTTCAAGATCAACAGAGAATATTTGTGAAAAGTGAAACCAGGGATCATAACTTTTTTACCATAAAGCTAAAGCCAAAGTAACTATTGATGGTAAGTTATGCAGCAGCCATGATTTGTATAGGGAAAAGAAAGCAACTAACTGAAAGATATCTGGGATGATTTTGTGTTCTATAAAACTGAAGAAAGAATATATTTATTGGGGCAAAGAAAGCTGCTTTCCAAGATACGGACAGAAGGGGACCTTGGTGGGTTGCCAAGGTATCTGTCTTCTCTAGGGCTTTTTATAAAGCAAAACCATGAGATAGGAGTGGTCCAAGGTGGAAACATAAGAAATGGCTTGGCAGGGATGAGGTGGAACAAAACTATGGTCAAACAATAAGATTAAAAAAGTAATTGCTCAGATAAAATTAAGTAAATTTATGAGATCATTAAATGATTGAGATCCTATGGGGAAGTGAATCATGTAGCAAGTGGTTATGAATGCAGAACAGTGTTTTTTCCTATAAGGTTGGGTTAATGACTCTTTCTGGCTTTTTAAAGGTGATTGATACCTATTTAGAATATTAGTCCCTGATGTCTTTCCCTAGGGGGATATGTAAGTGTATATGTTTAATCTTTTGTCTTGAGATCTGGCACACGGGAGGAGTATCTGTCTCTCCTGCAGTTGCAAAATATCTTGTATTCCATATTGGCTCCTTTTAAGGCCTACCTCTGTCTGACTGCTTATAATATTTCTATCTAACTCAACTGTCTAATACATGATGTAATTTGAAATGCAAAGTGTTAGTAAATGAATGTGTTTACTCAATCCCAAACATCTGTAGCATAAATAGTTTCAGAGTTTACAAATAAAGTAACAAGTGCAATTTCAAAATAGGTGAGTAAGACACTTACGATATTTAATACACTGCATATTGTTGTCTTTGTAGTCATTGCTATTGTATATTTATTTCTCATTAAAATGAATAAAAAATTGAAAAAAGATCATTTTGCAGTGAAAAAATATATATAATAGGATAGGATAGACATACAGCTACTTTCTCTTAGTTCAATGAGAAGAAAGGTTTGTACTACTACTGTTTAGGCAAGATATCATATCTGCATCTTGTCTTCTGAATAACTACTACAAAGACAACAATATGCAATGTATTAATTATTGTAACTGTCCTACTAACCTGTTATGAAAGTCTTTCTTTGCTATTTTTTCATTAAAATGAATAAAAATTTTTAAAAAATAAAAAAAGAAAGAAAGTAACAAGTGCAAAATACCCCAGAGAAATTTTCTTAGATTTGGGACTGGAACTCATATAAGATAATTTACAACATAAGAACAAAATGTTTTTGCCCAAGGAACTGCACAAAGTAATGTGGAGTGTATTGGTGAGTTGATACATGAACAGGCAGGCAGGTGCAATACTATAATGATATTCTATGACAAGAGCAAAACCAGAAAACAAAGCCAAGTATGTGCTTTATGAACAAAAGCAGAGAAAAACAAAATATATGTGCTCTCAGTATAAGTGATACTTGTACATGGAACAGTTTGAAGACTGCCTTGGGTATGATAATTGAAACAAATATTATTTCTCTGGTGGACTTTTGTTTGTATTTTCATTGTAATTCACGTATTTGTTTTATCTTTTAGCTTTGTGAACGAGTAAACTGCTGATGTGAAAATGTTGATGTTTATTCTAGGCATTTATTACATATTTGATATTTTATTTTATTGGTACCTTATTTCTTGCTAAGTAAATATTGTAAAATATAGTAAGAGGCTCCTGATGAATGAGAAAGACAAGAATGGCCTGCTACACAGGAAAGGAAAGCTGAGCACATGTGCTGACAGTGCAAGCGAGACTTATATATGGAACATGCAGCTATCATATGTGAAGACTGCCTTGGGGGTCCCAGGTAAAGCAATGATTATTTTTTTGGTAGAATTATATTGGTATTTTCACTGTGGTTCATACAGGAGTTTACTTCTGCTGTTTTTTTTTTTATTTTGTAAAGAAACAATTGATGATGAAAATGTCTGTCTATTCTAAATGCACAACACATATTGAGAATTTAGCACTTTATTTTACTGATATTTTTATGTTCCTGTTAACAATACATTGTATATTATAATAAGAATCTCCTGACTGAACAGCAAGGCCAGCAAGATGTCAAATATCCTACAAAAAAAAAAAGAAAGAACAAAGAGAAGTATGTATACTCTCAGGGTTAGCAATATGTGTGTATGGAATGTGCTGTTTTCATGGCTGAAAACTGCCTTTGGTACGACAATTGAAGAAAAGATCTTTTTTGTTGAGATTTTTCATTATTGTATTTTCCTTGTAGTTCATAAAGGAATTCACTGCTGTGGTTATTTTTTAGACATTGTAAACAACAACAACAAAAACAGTTGACAGTGAATATTTTGATGCTTATTTCTAGATTTTTAATAATATTAAATACTTTAATACAATACTTTATTTTTGGTATATTTCTGTTAAGTATGCATTGTTTAATAAAATAAAATATAAATTTAAAATTGATAATTCATCAATAGAAATACTTCCAAAAAAGTAATTGTGTATGTTGCATGCGATGTTTGTTGACTTCAAAATTGATATGATTTTACAATTAATTTCTTCAGTTTCTTATGATCTATCATTTTAGCTATGTCTTTTAGTTATTTTTGTCATGTTGATGTAGAGACAACTGTAAGAATAGGGTCAGGCAGTGATATGGTTTGTGTCTAGTTGTCCCCCCAAAACCTCATGCAGTCGTGGGGTGGACCTCTAGAGTGTGTGATTAACTCATGATCCACTGGGATTATGGGTATGAGTACTGCACACAGCTAGAGCGGATAGCCTGAAATCAACATAAGGGCGACAGTCTTGCTTTCTGTTGCCATTGCTGCCACTGCTCCTGCTACTTTGTTCTTGATGCTTTGATGTATTCTGCTGCTATGAACTGCTGCCCTCTTTCATGTGCCAGTCTGCTGTGGATCCAGCTTAGTATGGATTGAAATCTCCATTAACTATGTGCTAAATAAACCTTTCCTTACTTTAATTTTGAGTGTCAGGTATTTTTCCCAGCAACAAGAGAAGAGTAGTGAGACAGGCAGCTTCCTGCGCTCTCAACATACTGTATATTAGAAGGGCAATTTGTGTTTTCTTCTGAGGCAGTTAGTATCTTAACAACAATTTTGTTTAAAAACTGTCCCTCTTCCCTCGGGCTTACAGAGACCTAACAATTAACTTGAATCAGAATGAAGCTTGGCCTTTACTTTGCATCTTTTATTACCTTAAGGCTTTGGGTTAAATCCTTTTTCAGCTTTCCCTATACAGTGTAGGTACACTCAACATTTAAGTAGTGTCTTTCTAAAAGTTGGGAAAACAATATAGACCTGAATTTATATAACCTAATCTTCTTTCAAGATGGAGTACAGAAAGATGAGACATTCCAGAGATAATCAACTATACCCAGAGATCTTCAGTCATCATCCCAATTCTTGTGATCAGCTATAGTCCGGGAAAAGCACAGGTCCACACAACTCCAACTACCAAAAAGAAAGACCAACTTTTCATGGGATGGAACTGCTCTTCAACAACTTCAGAGCTATGAATCTCAGGACTAAGACAATAACCAAGGTAAGGAACCTTGCACCACCTCAGCTTTTGCTTAAAAGCTGCCCTCTTGTTTTTGTGAGTGAGCCAGCCTGGTTCTTATCAGAGTGTACGTGGTCTAGCTGCTCAACTTGGACACATTTCCATTTTTTTTCTTACTCTTCTTTGTTAAGGGTTGGCTTAATTTTTGTCATCTGCTCAAGCTATAATCCTTACTATATTTTAAAATTTCTTAGTAAATCCATGCTGTAGTTTTATTTTCCATTATCATTAAAATGAGGGACCCAAGCTTGCAGGTGACAATATATATATTATATATATTATATATTTAACACAAATATATATATATTATATATTATAATATAATATATATAATATATATTATATATTTAACACAAATATATATATTTGTGTTAAAAAGGTGTTGCAGAGTGTTTGGTCAAAGAGTGTGGTTTATGACCAACATGGGAAAGGGAGAGAATGTTAATTCACTTTAAGAAAATCCTTAACGAATAGCAATATATGGATAGAACACACTTACTAGAGGTAAAAGGTAACACATACAAACAGCACTTTGACTGTTTCCTTTAGTCTCTTAAATATATAGCAAATCAGTAGGGCTTGATTGAGGTCTAGTTAGCAAGTTGAGAAATAAATTGAAGCTGTATTTTTAGGAACCAAAGCAAGAACAACAAGAAAAACGATCTTGAGCAGTTATTCATCCCTGAAATGAAAAACAAGCTCATGGAAAATCGACATGGGTCTCTAAACTCTGAAGTACACATGGCCATTCAGAAATGCCACTCAGGTTTGCTATGTATCATTGGTCACTTTGGGATTACATTCAGCAATTTTAAATTTATGAGGATAATTTGGCAAAAGACAGCATCTGTGAGGCATGGTGTGAACTACAAGCTTGAGGGAGTTCATATTTCAACAGTAGATACCACTACATTTCTTTCGGTGATGTCACATCGTTATAAAGCTGAGTTTCCATTGATTGCTATGGTAAAAATAGTCCCTGAAAATCAATATGGAATAGGAAATGAAAGTGGCAGCAGCCAATCTAATTCTGAGATTTGAGGAATTGCAGGAGCACCAATCTAGTTAGAATTCTAGCAATTTCATAATTGTGGTTATTTAAAAATAAAGTCTTTTTAATTTATCAGTATTTTTTTTCAAGAAACAACAAAATTTTCATAATATAAATTACTAAGATGCTTGGACCTTGCCATTGAAATTTTAAGATATAAATTAAGTTTTTCGGCTCTATTTCATAAATAGAATGATAAAGTCTTACATTTAGCCCATCAAGTGCCACAAAAAAAATTACTGAGACACTAAGGGTCCTGTGAACTATGCAATGTCAGAATCTATTGATTTTGTTGCCACTTGAATTATTTGAATCTGTATGAATTTCCAAGAGAACAATCACTAAAGCCCAAATGACATCCCAGGAAGTTTATTTAGAGTGTGAATATATGTGCATTTGTGTGGCTCCTGGACTCTGGCCAAATATTCCCCAGTTCCCCAGTCTTTACTTACCAACTGAGCTGAGTTTTCCTCGTTAAATAGGTCAATAGCACAGTTCCTACTTCTGCAATGAGATTGATGAGGCCATATCATGATAACATAGGAAAACAACACCTAGGGATTTGGTTCTGAGAAGACCAATCATCATGAGCTGATGAGGCCTGGTAAAGGAACTGATGCATCTCAGATTGGCATCTCATTCTTACATCCAGTCAGTGATGTGAAAAATTCTCACCTGGGTCCTCATCTCACAGAATGTAAACAGTATCTTGAATCTTTATGGTATAATGCCTAGCCAACACTGGTCATGTATCCCCTTACTGTCATAAAGTCTTCACTCTTAAATCTGCAGTTCTAATTCCAATGTCTTCTGAAGTCTTTTATTAAACCTCCAAATGCCACTAGTTAAGATTCCCTCTTTTGCACTCATCTATATCACTATTATTGCCTGTATATAGGAACATTTTCTTAGTTTGTAAATTCAATAAAATGGAATGAGGGAGAGAGAGAAGGCAAGGAAACAAGACATTTTTTAGAGTTGAAAAAAAATAGAAATAGAGCTTTTGCAAATACAAAGGGGAAGAAGTGTGGGAGGTAGTAGGAGGGATAGATGGGGAAGTAGATATAAATAAGAATTAAAGAATATTATATACATGTACAAATTTCTTACAATAAATGCTATCTTCATGTATTACAAGTATGCACTAAGAAAATACAAAAAGGCAAAGAAATAATTATATTCTCAGGAAACCTTTGTTACATTTTTGTAATAAACCTCATTATCTCAGGAGTAACCACAAACTTAATGACCTTTCATCTTTTATTTAAAACAAATGGCATTAATAAACTATGCTTGTTGCTCATTGCAGTTCTTCTTAATCTTATGGAATCCACAGAAAATAATATTGTAGCCTAACAGAGTAAATGAATGATGCCAGCCTTGGAGACTGACTGGTACTACCCACTGCCCTGATGGAGAAAAATCAATATTTTAGAAGCACTCTTACATGTGGTACAATTGTTCACTCCAAATCTGAGTTAGTACATTGAATTTTATTGTACATTATCTGTGCTCTCATCTTTATGTAAAAATTTTCAGAACAAATATATAAGCATTATATCAAACATATGAATAGTTGAAATATAAACGTCTCCCCAAATTTCACGTATTCAAAAATGCATTGTAAGGCGCCTATACTCATCAATGGGTTGGCCCACTGATGGGTTCATAGCTGACTACACTGTTAGAAAGTGTAGCCTGATCAAAAGATGAGGTCACTGACCTGACAGGGAATACTCTCACTGCCAGCTTCTCCCCTCACTGGCCCCTAGTTGCCACTGGTCTAGCAACTTTCCTTTGCCATGTCTTGCATGATACCAAATACCTTAGAGCCCCTTGACTGTTGACTAACCCATGAACCAAACTAAAACTCTTCTCCTTTAATTTGCAAGGGTTGGGTATTTGATTTCAATGACAGGCATGCAACTAAATAAGATGTAAAACCTAAAACCTGAAGGATTCCTATAAATTTATTCAATCTCCAAATCATTGAGCTTCAGGTTGTTACTGCTCATTGAAATGAGTTTTCTGGTGCTATAGAAAAACTGTGCAGAGGTTGACACTAACGCTACGTAACCCTCGGGTCTACACTGCCCAGGAAAGCTTCTATGACAGAGTCATTGAACATCAGTCTTTAGAGAGTCAATTAACACAACAATATCTCATTTAGGGACTGTTTGTTGCAACATAGACTAGAAACAGTGGACCTGGCCAATCCAGGGTAAGGAGCATGACATTGTGGTGGCCTTGATGACATCATGTCACTCTACTGTTTAAAGCACTCCGGAAGCTGTCCACACCATCTGGAATAAAGTACAACCTCCTCACCCAGGCTTTCATGGCAGTATAGTACACACTGCTTTTACTCTAACCTCAGCTGTACTACAAATTTTGAGTGTTTTTATACTGGAAATATTAGGTGTCCCTACGTGAATATCACAAAGACTCTTGACCACATGGTGTTAAAATGTTAATATAAAGTGAAAATACAAATATGTATGAGAAACCATATAATAGAGATGTTTAGGTTATTGAAGAAATAAAGAGTTGGAGAGTCTTAACAACAGAATTGATTATTCCAGCACAAATGGGTTCAGCATTTTTTTTTTTTCTGTGAAGAGCTAATACCATCTTAGGCTTTGCAGGCTCTTGGCACAGAGGGAGCTATTTATAGCATGTTAATTAATAGGCTTTTGATCATGTTTTAGAATATGTTTGCAAGATCAGGCACTGACCAGGCATGGTGGTACATACCTGTAATCCCAGCACTCAGGAATTTGAGACAGGAGGATCACTGTGACTTTAAGACAAGCCTAGGCCAGGAAGTGAGCTCCAGGCCAGTGAAACACTGTTTCAAAAACAGACCCATGCCCCCCCCAAAAAAGAAAGAAAGAAAGAAAAAATGAGGCACTGGACTAGTTTGGCCCAGGATCAGGCCCCATAGTAGTGTGTGACCTCTTTGCTTGCAGTATTAAATGTTCACTGGAGGAAGCTTCATGAAGTAGGTGGATTTGAGGAAATTCTTGAAGGATATTTCACATCGCTTTCTTGAATTTCACACCATACCTTGCTTGCTCGTCTTCATGTATTAATAATCAACATCAAACTTATGCTGCCTTTGGGGCTTTATAATAGCTAGTACTTCCATCTGAACTTTCCACTCCAGATTATGGAGCCTTTCCTTCATCTTGTTCTCAAATTATATGTCTATGTCATCAAAGCAAGCATCATCTTCTTAAATGCCCTTACCAACAACTTCATGCCAACTAGCATAACATATTCAAGTTCCTTTTATTTCCATAGTGCTGTATAGTTTTGTAATGCTTGCTGCTACTGTGAATATGTTTTATTTGTAAATTTTTTTTTAATCCCTAAACACAGTCAATAATTCCACTAGGGGATGTCAGGGCTATCTGGCTGTGACGTCTGTCACCCCAGTGACCACCAGGGTTCATTCCACCGAGCTGGCTGGCCAGGCGAGTGTCTCCTTCCTCCCTCAACATTTGTGTTCATTCCACCCAAAGCTGTGTGCTTGGTCAAAGAGGACGACCACACCCAATAGAGAAGGACCATTCCTGGGTCAAGGGTATCAGAGTAGCTGTGCTTCCCTGCTAGAACCTGCAAACAAGCCCTTAAAGGTTCCACTAGGGTAGCAAGTAGCTCTCTTTTCTCATCTAAATCATATGCTTAACATTTAGAGTAGTGTTTGGATCTTGGTAGGTATTTAATATTTGTGAAATAGATAACAGTGGATGTTGTTTCTAAAAATGCAGCCAGTGTTTAGTTCAACCAAGTTTTTTTCTAAAAGATTGAAGCATTTATTGCTAACTTTTCTAGGTTTTCAAAAGAAGGTAAAATTTAGAAATGTTGTGTGAATTCTCCAAATTTTTAATTTTAATTCAAAGATATAAAATTCTTTGCACAACAAGGTGAGTGTTACTACAACTAGTTATCTGGGAATTCTGCTGGGATACATTCCAGAGTTAGATCAGTTGGTGTTTGTATTTCAGTCTCATACACAGTCGTGTATGGAAGGTGATGTAGTTGTCTGTTGTCAATAGATAGCAGTAACACATATCTCTCTTGATGTCCTAATATTACTCTATGCCTCTAAGAAGTTCACAAATTGTCCTTTGTTTTTACTTTAGAGGTAATATTTACTAAGAAAAATGTTCAAATATTTTGTGCACAAATTTTCAAACTTGTATTAGATTATGAATTTTATATTTTAGTTCCCAATGTTCCCTTAGATCTTTCTTTAGAAGTGTGAAATTTCTAAATCTTTGGATCTATGTACCTTAATTTTCAAATAAAATAAGCTATAAAGTCTCATATTTCATTGATCCATGCTGATCTATGGTAGATATTTAATAAATCTGCATTATTAAATGAACAAAATCCATACTATGATATTTGAAAAATGGATATAAACTAAAATAAATGTATTTTGAGCTACTCTGTCTTACTAAAGAAACAACTTTATTCATAGTTGTTAATGTTAAAATCTAATATTTTATCACAAATTCCACATGTATGAGTTATATAGTTGAATCTATAATGAATGCCGAACAGAATGACCTAAGGTGTCTCATTTCTGTGCTATAAAATACTAATTACAAATAATACTTCATTAGATATTCAGCGACTATTATGTATTTTACATTTATTACTAATATTTACTTTTAAAAATCAATTTTATCATCTTCATTTCATGGGTCCAATGATTGAGGAACAGTTAATTCACATTTCTTGTCTAGTGTCACAAGGACAGTGAAGAGCACAACCAGGAGTTGAGCTCTCAATCATGCTTTCTTTAGCTACTTTGGAGACTAAATCTTTGCTTACATTGATTTGATAAAAGTACGCTTCTGGGCATTGTTGCTTGAATCACATTGTTAAATAAGCTATCCTCTTTCAGTGTTTTCATTTTATTTTATTTTATTTTATTTTTTTAGTAGCACAGTGTCCTTTAACAAATTTCTGTTAAAGGGCTTTCCTCACTGTAAAACAGGTGACAGAAGCATGGGATAAATGAAAAGATCTTCTACCCTGATCTTTGTATCACATTCTTTTTTCTTGTTACTGTTTCCATTTTCTCAGTTCTCTCATTTACATCTCAGTGTTGGCATTGAGTTTACTACAGCAGTTTATTCTAGCATTAGGTGAAGTGTAAATATTGGTGAAAAACTACTCTCTGTCTTTGTGATTGACTCCGTTATCACAGTACACCTCATACTGATGAGAAGATGGAGTGAGATCCTTCTGGTCTGCCAGTGATCGCATCTGAAGAACCTGATGGACAGCATCAGAAAACTAATAGTTAAACTTTTGTCAAAGCAAAGGCACTTCAGAAGCAAATAAACACAAAACATTTTGGTTTCTTGAGCACTTTATTTGTTATAAATACAGGTCAATACCACGAGATGGCACCTTCTTACTTTCAACATCTACAATTACAAACAATTATCTTCATAAAATGGTTCCAGATTTTCAATGTGTTGTTTTACATATTATTGAAACCTTAAAAAAGCAAGAGTTGCTACAAACAGCATTGGTGTTCAATGTATATTAAATGAGGTCAGATAATTAAATTCAAAAAAAGAATTTATAAATATTCAGATAAGAAAATTCAAATTACAAAAGCAGAATTTATCATCATTAAACTGAATTACAACTGTGTGTGGTTAATGCTCTATCTACACAGCCAATTTTCTGTTAAAATACAGTTGTAGTACTCAAATAATTTACCTCATTGTCCAATATAGCCACATTTCATTTGTACATCCATTCAGTACACATTTCATTCAGAAACCACCTAACTTTGTCTAGTTCAAAAATTACTCACACTCTATTAATTTCAATAGATGCAACCCAGGAAGTGCCACCATCCCCTGGCTACAAAAAAAATACAATATTTAAAGATAAAAACTCAGAGAATTTCTGAAATGATAGCCCATTCTCTCTGCAATCACAAAAAATAGGCCATCCAAGTTGAAACTCTTTGAACCAATGTAAACTCTAGAAAACTCATGTTGAAGTATGGGAAGAATAAAGACTTTGCACTAATATAGTGCATAACACTGCAGTGTCAGGCTTGTCATTTACAGTAAATGTCATGATTGGACTTCCCTCTGGATTGTCATTATGCTGCTGAAGATGAAGTTTACTCAAGTCTGTGAGAATTTCATCATGTTTTGTTCTTCCCATTTCAAAACAGGAAGAGAAAGGTTTTCATGTCTCTTGGGAAAACCAAAAAGTAAAATACTCATACCCACAACAACTTGAAAACAAATGGCAGACCTAAGAATTCTTGACTCCATGTCCAGATGAAGTTGAGGCAATATTACTTTTGCAATATCTGTATTCTGCCCAATATATCACATCATGAGATTCCTCAAAAAACTGAGAAGTCTGAGAGCTACAAAAGAGGAAGTGGTTAAGGCAGTTGATGTCTACATTTGGATTTCTTTTTCAGGTTACATGTCTAAGTCTCCATCGTAGGCTAAAGTTAGAGGCTTCTGATGGGGAGGTGTGCTTTGATGTGGTTTTGGCTTCTTGCTGCAAAGGGAAAAGATTTCCTCAGATAAGTTCGTATAGTTCTGTTTAATCTGCCAAAGACAATTTTTTACACATAGAGATTCAAGCAGTAAAATGACAGTTGATACATTTCTCTGGACACATGGGATTCTTTTCCAAGTATGGAAGTGTGTTGCTTACCAGAAGGATACGCTGAGAAATGCCTTGTTAGACAATTTCATCATTATGTGAACTTCATACCTTGTATGTACATGAACTAATCTGGCTAGGCCCCACGAAGCAGCGCAGCTTTAGGGAGGCAGAGAAACACATACAGCTCGTCCTTGATGGAAAAGTCATTATGGAACACAGGACTGTAATACATGCTTATCACTCCCATAAAGAGAAGCTATCATGGTTCTATCACTCATTTATCTTAGAACATTGAAAAGAAAGTTATCTGTTATTTATTACCTGCTTGTTTCTTTTTGTAAGAATCATTTTGGCTTATGTCTTGTACTCCGAATAACTGCTTTGAACATAATGATACACAGTATATTAACTATTGTTACCCTTCTTACATATTTTACAATAAATATCTTTAAATTTTATGAAATTGATTTTTTAATAAAATAAAATAATCTTAAAAATAGCTTAGTGGAATTAAGGATCTTGGTAAAACAATAACTAATTGTATTTTTTTTTGTTCTTGCTAATGCACAGCAATGTGGTAGACATCTGCTGCTCAATAATCCTGAAGCTCAGGGATCTCCGCACCACAGATGTTCAGTACGATAAGCGTCTGGGCAGACAGACTCCCACACCTTGTTCTGTTCTTGTTTCGAAGCAAAAATCCTTCTGCTGTGTCTTCAAGTTTGGGTGCAAGTCACATCAGGCTGTCAGTACAATTTCACTGGTTCTACACCTTGCAGAGCCATCCTCCCCTGGCCTCTGCTTTACCTACAGTCAACAACTTTACCAGATCAGGGAGGGCCATTTCTCCTTCACCTAAGGAGAGAAGCTGATGCTGAGTGACATCCCCAACTCATCAGGGATGTGCTCCACAGTACACTTTTTGTTTCTTAGTTTGGGCAAATCCCAATTTACATTTATAAATATTAATAGTTGGAAGTCTACTATGCCCCTCTCTGCCACCCACACAGTTCCCTTTTCTTGCTCAGTGCCTTTGTTTTTCTGACTTGTCCTCAGCAGGGAGACACCCCCTCCCCAGACTTCAAATTTCTGTGCTATATATTCAACAGTGGCATCTATTATTTATTGGATGCATCCTAAGTACTGTACCAAGCTCTGTGCTAAGCATTTTATATTTAACCTCTCAATGATCCCACAACAACCTCGAAGGGAGACATTCGCTGCTCTGTAGAGAAGGTCTAGAGTGGCTATCTACTCTCCCTCAAGCCCTTGAGAAAATAACACAGCCTGTAACTAACAAAAGCCCAAGCCTTTAACTATTTCAACACACTCTCCCAGTGTATGTGCCATTTGTTTGTCATTTGTTAAAAATGACTTTATTTTTGTCAGCCTATGGGAGCTAATTTTTATATTTGAATTATATTTAAGTTATAAAACAAAACAAAAAAATCCATGTGTAAAATTCAGTGGAATTTATTACAGTCACAGTACTGTCTTGCATCACTGCTATCTATCCCCAGAATATTTTCATCACCCCAAAAGGCAATTCTTTTCCCACTGAGCAGTCTTTCCCATTTATCCCACCCCATGTTCCCTGGCAACCACTGAACAGCTTTCTGCCTGCAGAGATTATCCACTCTGGAGACCTCATAAGTGGAATCATATCATATATGAACCTTTGAGTCTGGGTTCTTCCACTTAATGGCTAAAATAGAGAATTTTTCCACAAAAATTTTGATAAAGTTAAAATGGTTGCAAGGAAGATCATGTAATTTTCAGACACTCAAGTTTTCAGGGCTGGCAAGATAGCTCAGCGGTCTAAAGCACTTGCTTAGGCAAGCTTCAGTAAGTATGCAGGGACTGTGGTTTGATCACGGGCACCACATGCTGGGCCAGGCCCACCCCCAGGGTGGGCTGAACCAGCCAAACAAACAAACAAACAAAAACGCTCAGTTCACAATTCAGGAGAGAAATTAATTTGAGGGGTTGATATTGGAAGCAAATCATACTTGCTAAAGAGATAAAATGTTTTTTTTTTTTTTAATCATTTTAAAAAATTGAAAGGAATCACAGATGCTGTCAATGTTAGCCTTACTCTGGGGTGAATGGGTGCTTACTGAGGGTTTCCTGAGTTCTGGAGATGGAATTCCAGCCAGATAAGCTGAAATGAAGCCTCAGTATGAGTTATAGCCTGGTGTGGTAGCATACCCCTGTATTCCTACAGGGGGGGGTTGAGATGGGAGAATAGTTGTGAGTTCAAAGCCAGCCTGGGCTCCAAAATGAGCTCAAGGCTAGCCTGAGCTGCATAATGATACCCTGTTTCTAAAAAAAAAAAAAAAAGACAAAAAAAAAAAAAGTTAGACCCTTTTCTGGGAAGCCTTGGCTCTAATCTGCTTTTTTTTTTTTTTTT
>NDGN011322734.1:0-10868 GCA_002564285.1 Tympanoctomys barrerae
AAAAAAAAAAAAAAAAAAAATGAATTGTGGCAGCTTCACTACTGTGCAAATGAACTAGCAAGCCAGGGGCACTAAATAGTCTCAGTGATAAAGATGAGAGGGAAGGCATAGAACCCCCAGTTCCATCCTCAACTTTACCAGAAGCAGGAGGAGAAGATGGCTGCGACCAGAGGGTACGCACTTCTCTTAAGATCTGTTTGCTGACCTGCAGAACTTGGGGAATGTTAGCAAAAGTTAATCATCCTTCTGAAGCTTATGACAAGGGTGGGAAACAAGTCTGTAAAACTTTAATTAAACTTTTATTTATAAAATTGCAAATAAAATTTTAAACGCATTTATATATTTTAACAGTTTCTGTTTATTTACGTATGGCCTGTGGCATACTTTACATCGTGTAACATGCAGCAGGATGCTAGCAGAGAGAAGTGAGACACCGAGGCTCTTTCCAAGAAGTAGCCCTTATTTGTGCAGGCACAGGTCTCAATGGGTGGATCGCTGAAATACTGAACCTCAAACATGGTGCAGTTTTGCCTTTTATACAATTTGGTGTCTTTGTTGCCCATAGACAGTAACTCCGTAGCATACTACAGTCTGATTGGACTCAATTGATGTTACAGAACAGTGCCAGAACTGCAGGTTGGTGTCTGAAAACTAGCTGGACCACACTGGCTTTCTTGATCCTGAGAAGGCAGCCCACCCCCACCCCCACCCACTGCATTCTTTTGGAGGAGCTGGCCACATCCTCCTGCCACATTCTGCCTTTTGTCCTTTTATCTATCTATTTATTTATTTATTTATTTATTTATTTATTTATTTATTTTGGAGACAGTCTTGCTATGCAGTTCAGGGAGGCTGTGAACTCTATATAGCCCAAGCTGGACTCAAACTCAAATCGATCCTCCTGCCTCAGTGTCCTATATGCTGTGTTTGCAGGAGTAAGCCATCCTATCTGGTTACATTCCTTCCATTGCTGCTCAGAGTCTCTTAATTTTAGGTCAAAGACCATCATCTTTATTTTATTTTTCATTTATCTTTTTAAAGAAAATACAAAATAATAAAAAATGGAAATGATATAGAATTTCACTAACCAAAATAATATGAATTTGTCAGTATTCATTGTATTGCATGGTATTGTCTTCAAAAGAGCATCACCTTGATCTGAAGGTTCATGTCTCCATAGCATCTTCACTTGTGTGGCCATTTTTCTTTTGGCCAACGCCTCAGTGACGCTGGAAGCAGACCATATGATCCAGGGCAGCTAGGCGGGGTAGGATCAGACAAGCTCCCAAAACTAGGAGCACAACAACTGTGAAGGTTTTGAATCCCCAGAAGGTTGAAAGGCATTCTCCAAATAATTCTCCAGAGTCCTAGCCTTTCCAGGTCTGTGCTGGGACATGAGCAAATTTTCTCATCTGATCTGTGATATCCTTTATGACTTTTCTGTCATCATCTACCTATAGGTTGGAGTTGCTCACGTTATACTTTCCGCAGACTCCTCCCTCTGAGGCAAGCAGGTGGTCTAAGGTAAGTGGTTTTGAGAAGCATCATTGCACATTTTGGCCATGTCATTACTTGCTGTTGCTACAATTGCTTTTAGTCAGATTATGTAGTTCACCATATAAGTGAGTTTCACCAAGACATGCCCTCTGCTCGGATGGCAGTGCCACAAGGGTGGATTAGGAGCATCTAGAAGCCACTCACCATTCTTCTCATGGCCAGTTTGTAGGGCACATCATTTTCTTTTGAGTTTCTCTGTTCTCACACAGCTGGACTTCCAGATGTTTTCCCTGGGCACGTGAGAGTAAGAAGAAGATGGATGGATTGTTCCTAATGAACAGGACTCTGCCTATTTTGGGGTTACAGTGTAGGCTGTCCTCCCACATATCCAGTATACTTCACCTGGGGCTTGCCATTTAATGGGAAGCCAGTCCAGTCATCACTGAAGGAGTACTGATGGTCAAAATGAGTATATTGACCCAAGTTTGGCAGAAAGAATAGATTGTCTTATTGTGTGTGCAGGTTCCCTTGGCACGAGAAGTGGATATAGCAGAATAAAGTTCAAGTAACTCTCTGGCCTGACTTGGTTCCATGAATACATGGGTCACATAATGGGGGGCTCCGATCTACCAATGGGGCCCTGAGTGAAAGCAACCAATACTAGCAAAACATTGAACCCATAAAAGGAAGGTGATATCTAGAAGGAGTCTCAAGTACAGTTAAGAACCCGGGATGGCAGTATATAATAGATGGCCAATCACAAAGAGGGATGCAGTCAATTCGTGTCACCTGTCAAAGGCATCCTCAAACTTCTTCCATGTGTAGACAGGTCAGCCTCTAGAGTGATCAGAGCAGAGCTGTTGTCTCCCAGTGTCTCTGAGGTCATGCCCAGGTTTTTTAGGATCTTCAAGTTGACAGGTCAGAGAAGCACTCTTATTTCTGAGAGTCAGGTTTTACTCTACCAGGGACTCTCTTGGCCACCCTTACTGCAGTGGGTGCTTATAGGATAATAGTGAGTGGGCCTCCCAAAGGGGCGTTAAGGGTTGGATATTCCATTCTTTCATCCACATATCATCCCCTGGTTTAAAGGGCATCTCTGACATTTATGGTCAAACTTTCAAGCAATTGGTCCTTAACCCACTTGTGTAGCATGGCTAAAGTTCAGCCCAATGCCTGCTTCTGTTGCCTCAGGGAAAGATTACCAACTCCTTTAAATCCCCCTTTATACCCTTAATAAGAGGAGGGATCTTCCATAGAGAATTCTGAAGGGGAAAAAAATCTATTTATTTAGGAAAACTAAACCTAATCCTCAGCAGGACTATTGACCAGAGTTGATCCCAGTACTTGACCAGGTACTCTCATGTGGTAACTAGGATCCCATTCAGCAAAATGAAGTAGGGAAAACACAGTAGCCACAGATATTGGTCTTGTTGTTCCACTGCAGTCCACAAGCTTTGCTTCCCCATTTGCTTTACAGCTTTCCTAAGTTGCCACAGTGTCTCCCTTCCAGTGCCCCTGAAAGAGCATGACTGCCACTCTTTTAGGGGCGCATACAGCATCTAGGAATTCAAGAATCCTATTTTATGTATTTTCCTCCTGAGTTTATCAGACCCTTTCCTTTATATAAAGCTCCATGTACATGGAGTTAGTGAACTGTATTCACACGCATCCCTACTGCTGGTTGGAGGGGGCAGGTTAGCACAATAAGCTCTGCCTTTTGTGTTGGTGTACATTTTGGAAGACTTGGCCTTAGTGATGGAATTCAGGGTTACCACAAGTACCCTGCAAGGTATTCTCCCTCTTTCACAAAACTGATATAGTTCATGAAATACTCATTTTCAGGGTCTTTCAGGAGCCAGTCCCCTAAGTCTGGTCAGCTATAGAACACCTCCTCCATGAACTCAGTGCAATCATAGTCTGCCTGGCCTAGGCTTATGGGCAATAGAGTGACTGGATTCAGGGTCTGCACAAATTCTAAATGCATGTGTGGATTTTCACATAGCATTCCCTGGGCATTATTTAGCTAATATTGTCCCTTATACTCTATTAATCTCAAATATGAGTGTCGCACTTGGATAGTCAGTTCTTGTCCCATTCACATTTTGACAGCATCTGCAACCAAGAGGACCATAGGTGAAAGCACTCCCAAATAGTGTGGCCAGCCCTGAGCAATGGACTGAACTTGTTCAGAGAGGTATGCTACTGGTCAACACCATGACTCAACATCTGAGTTAAAACACCCTGTGCTGTGCCGGTAGCACCATGGCTGTGCCAGAAGAAGGGTATGGACATATCTAGAAGTCCCAGGGCCCATGCCCATGCTTCGGTAAGGACCTGCTTGATCTTATTTATTTATTTGCGAAACCAGGGATTAAACTCAGGCCCTTGTGCTTGCCAGGGAAATGCTCATTCCACTGAGCCATCTCCCCAGCCCTTGATCTCCTTTAAAGTCTTTGTTGTACTTGTTCCCATAACAGATTGCTCATTCTCCCATTTGTGACTTCATAAAGAGGTTTTGCCAAGACCAAGAAATTACTTGTCCAAACTGTGGAAAAACCTGCAGCCCCATTGAAATTCCAGACCTGGTGTAAGATGTAGGTACAGGGATTAAGCAAATGCCTGCTTTTTCTCAAACCCAAGTTGATGTTCTCCTTGCGACAAATGAAAAATGAGGTATTTGACCCTCTTCTAGCAAATCTGGGCATGTTCTCCCAAGACCTTGTGATCAGCCTCTCATCGGACCTGCAGGGTTCCTTCCTTAAAATCCTTCCAAGACCTTCTGGCCAACAAGTCATCTACATCTTGGAGCAAGACACAGGGATGCTGAGTCCTTGGAAAAGCTATCAAATCAATAGCCAGTAACTTGCGAAAGATGGGGAATTTTTGAACCTCTGGGTAAGGTTTGTCAAAGTCTGCTAGATTTGTCACCATTTTCTGGATTTTCTAATGGGAAGGTGAAGAATGGCTGACTTCACGGGGCTAGACAGATGCAGAAGAAGGCATCTTTGAGGTCCAGCCATGTAAAGAAGGCAGTTTCAGCAAAGATGAAACCTGGAAGAGTGTAGGGATTGGTGCAACAGGGTGCAGGGTGATAGTGGTGGCCTGGTTCATTGCTTGCAGATCCTGAACTGGCTGATAGTCACCAGTCTCATTTCTCCAGTGGCAGGAGAGTTGTGTCCCAAGGTAACTGGCAAGATTAGAGGATCCTAGAGTTTAGAAGCCTCTCCAAGTGTCTATAGATCCCAACTTGTGCCTTTTGAAGAATGAAACGTTTCCTTTGGTGAATTGGCTTTGCCCCTGGCTTTAGTTCCACAATTACTGGAGGTATGCTGCAGTGGATTTTAGTCCATATACCAGGTATCCTGACAGAAAGCTCAGGTCCCTGTGACAGCCTCAATTTGAAACTGTAGAGGTGCCATTCTTCTTGGGGAATCATAATGGTCATGATTTTTGCCTCTGGCTTATGGAAAGGCAGAGCAGCCTGTGTGTGGGAGTTGAAAGTTCTTTGGGCTTGAAGCTTTCCTAATGGGTCTTGATTAGACAGCTGGGGAGGTATAGGAACTCTTAATTGACTTCTTGGCTGCCTCAGCTGGACTTCAGGGCAGCAGGCAAGAGCAGCATGGTTACCCATGGAACCCAGGATAGTGAATTATCTCTGTGAGAGGGGCTGTGAGTTGAGTCACCACATAATGCTCTGCCCACCATGAAGTCAGTGGGTCCATCCTCTACATTCATTCAGATCATGTGCTCTGGAGACCTAATAAAATAGATCCTGGCCTGTTCTGGCCCTTTTTGCATTCTCCCATGGTGACCAGACCTATAGAATCATTTTCTAGAATCCTATGTGCCCTCTAAACTGGCAGGTATTGGCCCTGGACCAACTGATATTTGCTTCCTGGCTCATGGGAAGAGGGAATGTTTTCCATCCAGTAGGGACATTCACTCTTTCAGTGCCTGTGCCTGTGACAGTGGGCACATTGGTTCCAATCCCAGATTTGCTTTCAGGCAGGGTGACCCTTTCCATTGGCTTCTTCACTGGCATCTTCTTTGGTCCTGCACTTTGATCCTGGACATTTTACACCAGGGTGGCTTTCAGTGACCTTTTCATCATTTTGCCACCCTCCTCCCATTTAGGTTCCTGGTCACAATTGACAAACATCTTTTTTGCAACCTCCAACAGCTGGCTGGTATTCATTCCAATGAAACCCTTCAACTTCTGCACCTTGTGCCAGATACCTCCCTGAGCGTGGCTGCAGAACCATGTTTACTATCCTTTGGTTCTCAGCCGCTTCTGAGTCAGACGGGGTACACAGAAGGAGTGCCCCATACAGCCTCTCATAGAATGGGCTTGGACCACCTTCTGACTCCTGGAGTGCTGCTGTTGTCTTGATCACATTCGCGCCTCTTTCCTCCAGGCTTCAGAGCATTTGGAGGACCTCCTGGTATTATTATGGGTGACAAAGACACAAAAAATGGTAAAAAACAAAACAAAAAAAAAAAAACCCTTGCCATGTTCAAGGCTCAGCCTGTTGGGTGTCAATCCACTGAGCCCTGAGTCTGCACAAGCAAAATGCTACTTCTTGGGAAGAACTTCAGTGCCTTACCTCTTTGCGAGAGTCCTGCTACGACTGTTGGAGGCTCTTGAGATTTAGAGAGCCTGAGACAATATGTTCCACTTCCTCAGGATTAGGATGCAAACCTCAGAGCACCAGGAACTGGAGCTGACCATGCCAGTCGGCAATCTGATCTGTAAGGAAAAAGACCTTGCGAGCCTAGGGGAGTGAGGATCCCTTTGTTGCCCATAAATGGTAATATGCTTCTATGCCACAGCCTGAGTGGGTACAATCCATAATACGAAGCACGTGGGTATATAGGACTTGACTGGGCCATGGTGTCCTTCTTGATTCTGAGAAGCCTTCACACTACCACATTCTTTCTTGAGGGGCCTGGCCACACTCCCCAGGGGCAGGGTCCTACCACAGTGTTGCATATTATGTTACTAAAATGTTTGTAATTTAATACTTAATTACATGGAAAGGAAAGTTGCACTAGGTTAAGTTCATAAGTAAGCAAAATGAAAATTACTGTGTACAAGAGGAAGAAGTAAATATATTATATTATATTATGTTACATTACACTACACTATATGAATATGTATTGTATTGTGTTGTGTTGTGTTGAATTGTATTGTGTTACTTTCTGGAAGGATCTACACCAAAATATTGATTGTGATTTGGGGAGTGAGATTAAAGGTGATTTTTTTTTACTTTCTTCTTGTAATTTCTTATTTGCGTATTTAAAAATTAAATGAGAAACTAAGTGTGGTGGTGTAAACTATAATCTCAGCGCTCAGGAGGCTGAGGCAGGAAGACTGCTGTGAGTTCAAGGCCAGTATGGGCAGAGTGAGAGTCTGTCTCAATTATACAGTGAAACTCTATTTCAAAACACCAAAAAAGAAAAACAAATGAAAAATAAAGAAAAAACAAAAACCAAAAAATAAAGAAATAATAAATCTATTTGAACTTTGAAAGCCAAAAGAATCTAGGATAGCTAGTCTCAGTAATTTCTTTGTGTTTTGTGACACCACCTGTTGCTAATCTATGATATTACTAAATCATATTTGGAGCTCAGACAGGGAGGAGAAAGGACACATACACACATATCAGAATGTGTTCACTAAACACAAACATTCCAAAGATATGTAAAAGTTGTAGTTAGGTTCTTGGAGAAGACTTTCTTTCTTCCTTAAAATTTCTCCTTATCAATATTGAATCACAACAAGGAGTTTGAGAATGGGGACCTTGTCAGATCGGGGCAGCAGTCAGAATGTGCTACTCCCAGTTGGGAGAATGGAAGAAGGAAGACAGGAAGATGACCCATTAGTGCAAGATGCTTCTCTTTGGCATTTGTCAAGTAAAGTACCACATAATCTACTTAACTGGTTTTTAAAGTCTTAAAGCAATTATCTTGAAATTTGCTTACATCAGCTAACTGGAATTTGTTTAATGTCTTTCAGCAGATTAAACAAATGATAAAGGAAGTCAAATATTATTCTTAATATTCTTCACTCCTCATTTATAGAATCTGAGTATTATAGACTACAAAATTATTAGCTACATTATCAAAATGTTATAATATGCTTAGTTAATGCCACTTTATTTTATGAATAGATTTGAAATTACTATTCTTCAACTTTGTACTTTTATTTTTCTATGAAAGTTTTTTGGGGAGTGGAGAAACAAATCAAAGGAGAACTGTAATTTGTATGGTATTGTTGAAAATATAAAAAGACTCAAATAAAAGAAAAATATTTATTAATTGCATAATGTTTGAATTTTATTCTATAGTTTTAATCCTAAAATACCTATTACTATCACATTGTATAAGCATAATGAATCAATTCAATGATAAAAATTGATGTCAAGACTAGTGAACAAGTTCTACAATGCACAATTTTCATCCAAGTGATAAACTGTGTGCATTGAAAATTTTGATGCTATCAGATTTATGGCTTTGTGGCTTAGCCTCCTTGATTGTGTGTGAGAAAACGTATTTGTTGATCCTAGGATCTCATTTTCATTAGTGGCCTTCAAGTGAACCTTAGGAGTTAACTTACAGGACTGGGGAGATAGCTTAGTAGAATAGGTGCTTGCCTGGCAAGTGCAAGGGCCTGAATTCAATCTCTGGTTCCACCAAAAAAAAAAAAAAAAAAAAAAAGTTAGCTTATAGTTGTTTTCCCAAATCATGCTTTCCTTGATTAGGAGATAATAGAAGGAAAAGATTAAAAACATACAATTTAATCATTTTCCTTAATTCTGCACTTTAAACTATTATTTTCAAAATAATAAATAATAATTACTTTAGGACACTTGTATATATATTTTAGTAACCATAGTATAGAGAAACTCATTAAAGAAATTCAAACTATAATTTGGCATTACCCTTACCAGACTATCTTATTCCAAGCTTGCTTCTTTAACTTTATCTGCAAGTTTGGATAATCATGTACCGTGAACTTGAAATATTAAAAACTGTTTTGTTTCTGTCTCTGATTTTTAATGCCATATTTCATGTTTCAAATCCAATTTGGAACCTTTCAGGGAAAAGTTAAATTGCTTTTCTAGCATGTGCCTTATATACATGAAAATGCTGGATAACTGTAAGCTTTAATGGTATATTAGTGTTAGCTATTGCCATTCTTTTATCAAAGAAAATCGATGTTTGAAATGAATATAAGAAGGAATAAAGATTACTGGAAGTGATACAGATATCATTCATATATTTGATAAGCTCCAAACTTAGTGAGAAATAAATGATTACTACCAGAATTCCAACTATTTGACAACTAAAAACAGTTTTAAACATGACTCCACTTTTTGTGGTTTGAATGAAGGAGCTGCCACAGAGGAAAGGTCTTCCTGCTAAGTGAAAGGGTTTTCTCATGTGTATTGATCTCATGTACTGGCGTTAGACTTAGGTGGTCTTGGATTACTCTTCAAGACTACATTAATTTTTAATCACACAAGTGCCTCATGAATACATTTTCCTGATAAGAATTCTTGTATAGTAGTAAATCTAAAGCTCTTTTGACTATTATTCTTCCATTCAAATCCCAGTCACTTTATAGCAATAACTATTGTCAGATCAGGTACATTTCCCTGGGGTTTTTGTAAATCTTTCATAAAGATATAACCATAAATATAGTTGTTAGTAGATATAAATTGAGTTCCATAAAAATATATCATTGATATTTCATTCAATGGTTTGTTTCAGGAATTTCCACAGCTATCAATGAATGTTTATCAATAAGTGTTTATTTCCACTTATTTGCTATAATAAATGATACAAATGAAAGTGGAACATTCTCGTGTCACCTACTGTACACAAATATGGGAAGAGTGCAACTGCTTGCACATGGTGTAGGGGCATTTTTGTGTGCAAAGCACTTATGTGCCTAGTGTGCTTAGAAGTGTGAAGTAAGGTGTTATTTTCCCCTTTTTTATAAATAAGAAAACTGAAACATGAATAAGTTGAATATTTTTAATAAGAAGACAGAAAGTAAAGAGTAAGATATTAAGGCTGCTTCAAACTGCTGAAAGCCTCACAGAGATTAAGTGTCAGAGCAGGGACTTGAACCCAGAGATTGTCAGAGAGCTTTGTTGTGCTGTAGGACCATCATCATAATAAACACTAGCACTCTGAACAAGTACCTTGAAGGTGTGTACTCTCTGGTAGGGCAGGACTTTTCCAATTTGCCTCATTATTTACAATTATTTAAATAATAAATTATTTAATAATTTAAAACAATAATTATACATAAAGATGAACTGAATCCATCTTCTAGGTTCCTGTTTGTCTCTCTGCAGCTCTGTCTTTTCACACCCATCACCCCCACACAATTTCACATGTGTTCCTATACGTGTAAAAATAAATATATGTAGAGCATATAAAATATGTGATTTACAAACGCATACATATAATACAAATAGATTACATACAGACTTACTATATAGCTTTGGTATCTCATGATACATTATGCTGATTATTACTGTCAACTTGTTCTCTTTTTCCATTTTTTGCCTTTATGTACCCTACCCAGGGAGAAAGACACTTTGGGATTACTTAGCACCGGTTCCTTTGTAATCTGGCTCTACCTGGCTTAATTCAATGGGAAGACCTGCAAAATAGCAGGAGAAACAAGCACGGTGTTCATCTCTTCCCTTCCCTACTTCCTCATTGTTGTTTTTACTAGAGTTGCCTGCTCCATACAGTGTCTCTAGTAGGGAACACCACATGCACGCTTCTACTTATTTTAGGTTATACAGTGTTCGCCATGTTATGGTTTGTGTGTGTTTGTTCTCATGCAATCATTGAGGTGCAGTCCTAGAGCTTGTGATTAGGCTGGGATTATAATTCTGAGTACTGCTGAGATTATGGGTATGAGTGCCACACCCAGCCTGGGGTAGACAGCCTGAATGAAACATAAGAGAGACAGAGAGACAGACTGCTTCTCTGTAGCCACTGTTGCTGCTACTCCTCCCTTTTGCTCTTGCCATTTTGCTGTCTTCCACTGCCATGAACTGCTGCCCCCTGCCGTGTGCCAGTCTGCCTTGGAGTCAGCAGAGTATGGACTAGAACCTCTAGTAACTGTGAGCTAAATAAACTTTTCCTTCCTTCATTTTGGGTGTCAGGTATTTGTCCAGCAATGACAAAAGAGTAACCAAGACTCTCCCCTTCATCAAATAATTTTGAGTATCTCATCTGTTTTTTTTTTTTTTTTTTTTTTTTTTGGCCTACTGCAGGACATGACTTTTTTTTTTCAGAATTTTATTGATAAACAGCAATTAGACAGTTTCAAATCAAATCGTTAG